>OX456985.1:155425304-155715131 GCA_949752695.1 Melanostoma scalare | reverse complement strand
TCATCAAAAGTTATTTTTCGTTTGCCTTTGAAATATTTTTTTTGTTTTTCTTGCACGTTTTGTGGTTGGTGGTCGCAAATTACTGAAGCGTGTACGCAAAGTTCGTACAAAGAACAATTTCGCGGGCGTTTCACCTGTCGTACAGTGAATTGTGTTACGATAGTCTATTAAAATTCGATTTATTATCGCGCTGTTTATACTGGCAATAAATGACTTTTTGAATGTTTTTACAAAATTCTCAGTCAGGCCATTTGTTGCAGCATGACCTGGTGAAGTGAAAATATGTTCAACATTGTTACGTGTGGTAAAATGGTAAAATCCTTGAACTCAACAGACTTAAATTGAGTTCCATTGTCGCTTACAATTCTGTTTTACACATAATGAATCCATATTGGACGGTTAGTTCAAGTGATTTACTTTTGAAAGCTTCAAAATTGGAATCCAATTTATCAACAATGCTGTTTTCAATAGCTTGTAAAAGCTTACTGAGATTGGGATCGTGTCGCGTTTCAATGGCAATATTTTTGAAATCTATTCGTAATGCATTGTCTTTTTCAATTAAATTTACATAGTTTGCATCATTATGTTCCTGAATGTAGGATATCTGAGGTAAACACGACAAAGTGTCGGCCTCATTATCGATGCCTTTTACATATTTAATTATATAATTGAAACCACTCAATATCAGTGCCCAGCGCGGCATGCGAGCTGCGGCCATCAAAGGTAAACCGTGTGTTTCACCAAATATTGATAATAAGGGTTTATGATCTGTTAAAATAGTAAAAAAAAATTTCTAATAAATATTGTTTCAAGAAGAAGTTACAGAGAAAAACACTGCTAATGCTTCTTTTTCGATGACGGAATAGTTCAATTCACTTTTAGATAAAGATCTCGAAATGAAGGCAACGGGTTTCAGCCCATCCGGAAACCGATGTGATAAAACTCCTGCCACAGAATGTTTGCATGCATCAGTTGTAAGCACGATTGGAAGCTTTGGATTGAAATGAGCCATCACTTGTTCTGACGACATGTCATGTTTTATCAAATCGTATGCTTTCTCACAATCTGTATTCCATATGAATTGAACGTCTTTTCTAAGTAAATTGTACAAAGGATTCATTTTATTTGAAAAATCTTTTATGAAGCGTGAGTAATAATAATTAGCCATGCCAATAAATGCTCTCAATTCATGAATATTTTTAGGAACAGGTGCATCTAAAATAGATGCAAATCTGTCTCTGTTCTTATGTAGCCCATATTTGTCGATGGCAAAACCAAGATAAGAAATTTGTTTTTGAAAGAAAAGGCACTTACTTGCATTCAATCTCAAACCAAAATCAACCACTTTCTTCAAGACAGATTTTAAATTAAAAAGATGATCTTTGAAATTCCTACCAGTGACTGTAATGTCATCTTGATATACAACTACACAATTGATATCTCTAAGTAAATTCTCCATGTGCATTTGGAAAATGGCAGCTGCCGGCTTAACGCCAAAAGGCAATCTTTTCATTTTAAATGTACCAATATGGGTACTCCACGCACATTATAACGATGACTGTTCATCCAAACACAATTGGTTATAGCAGCACTCATATCCAATTTACTAAATAATTCTCCACCTTGTAATGATGTGAAGATTTCTTCAATTAGAGGTAGTGGGTATTTGACATCAACAAGAAACTTGTTAACCCTAGTTTACGTTTTGGGGTTCGCGCGAACCCCAACGCAAGTTTGAATGCTTATAACTTTTTTCTTAATTATATTTTCGACTTGGGATGAAAACTTAGTGAACGAATTTAATTTTTCTTTACGTTTTTCATCGTATTTTCATCATAGCGATTTAACCCTTAAACCCTACCCATCCCGGGAGAAACACTATTGCTACCCTGGGGTCTTAGGGACCCCAAAAAGTTTTTGCCCCAATTTAATCAAAAATTTTATTTACTTACATAAAAGATAGGAATGTTTAATTATAAAAAATGTTTTAAAAGTTTACATCAAGACAATTATGACACAATGAGCGGCTATGTTCGCCACAAAGTGGATTTCGGCAACTAGTGCATCGTATTTTGGTCTTGCGGTCTTTGTCTCGTGGACACGCGGCACATCTATTTTTTGTAGTGACTGAAGATGTTGACTCAGCCACAAGTTGCTTCTTTTTTAAAATATCTCCAATGAGGACCTGGAGATTGGACGGCAAAGTTATCCAAGTAAACCTCTCCTCCATTTGGGGTTTAATGAGTTCCAAGGCTAAGTTTTTTAAGAAATTTCGACTTATTTGAACTTTATCGGACGCTATTTTGAGGAGGACATACGAATTCACACCAACAATATTTAAGATCCCATAAAGCATAGCCAATGGCCATCGTTTCGCTCGTCTTGAAACACTGTGAAACTGTTCAAAAACTTTAACTATCACTACCCTGGGGTCTATGGGACCCTGAAGTTCAAATATTTTCAACTGCACCACTAGAAAATTAATAAATGACTGATTTTTAGACGTCTGCTGCGATAATATGAGAATTCCATGGGTGGCACTGGTGTGAGTTGCTTAGTTTTTAAAAAATTCAAGAAAATGTATGTTTGCAATGGCGCTGGACAGCAGGGTAGGGTTTAAGGGTTAAGATAATTTTCTGGAATTTTTTTCTGAAAAAAACCCACAAACCAAACTTGGGGTTCGTGCGAACCCCACTATGGTTCCGGCTTGTTATGACAGCCTGAAATAGCCTTCGCAAGACTGTGTTGTGTTGGTAATAAAATGACCTGTTTACATATTTGGTTTTGGAACATAAGATACCAATGCCATTCTCTGCAAAAATTCAAAAATGAATGAAATGGACAGTACTGATCTGATCTGGTATACGGTCAATTCAATTCGTTCAAAAGTATTTCAACAGGCTGGAGAGTGTTTGTCCTGGCTGATAATTGAGCTCAGCGACCAATTGAATCGTCGAAACGGAGGAAGATATTCAGATGTTCAAAACGTGTACAATTCATCACGGCTCGAAGAATTGATGCCCATTGATAGTACATATCCCAAATTAGATGTGAATACAAATTTTGGGGTTCGCGCGAACCACATGTTTGGTTATTGCATTATTCTTCGTGCCGTAAACTAGGGTTAATCGTAGTTTTATAGTCACCACACACGCGTAATTTGCCATCTGGCTTAGGAACGGGAACTAACGGTGTTCCCCACTTCGAAGTTTCAATTTGTTCAAGAACACCTTTTGCAACAAAACCCCTGAGATTTTGTTCAATTTCAGACTTCCAAGCAATTGGAATTGACAAGTTGGCCATCGAAAAGGTTGGAAAATTGATCTATGATCTATGATTATGGAAAAATTTTGATTATCTGGCGATTGCATTGAATGAATTGATTTAACATGATTTTGATCCATTTGAACTAATGAAAACTGAAATGCTCGTAGAAAATCTCTACCTAGTAAAGGTGGTGCATCTTCATCGGTCACCACAACTGTAATATATCTACTGGTGTCACCATAAGTAATACTTGCTACACACTCACCAATTATGTTGATTTTATTTCCACCGTAATTTTTATACGGGATTTTACACACTGATAGCGGATATTTTGATAAATGTTTCATGTAGAAAGCCTTTGAAACAAATACGCGCGGTGCCCCCGTGTCACATGCAATATCCATTGTTGTGCCGCTAAGCCTGACCTTCAAACCATACACTCCGCTTGATTCATCATCGTTTAACTATATAAAGAAAAATCAAAAGAATTGCCATCAGAAATAGAATTTACATATGGTTTAGAATGAGAATGTTTATTGAAAATTTTCTTGCTATATTCCTGTTTGGATTTACAAACACTGCTTAAATTCCCTTTTTTTGAACAGGAATGGCATGTGGCTTCCTTGTAGGGACATGCATTGGCCTCGTGTGTCTTCCATCCACATCGCGAACACGCGGTTTTCTTGCCAGGTGGTTGTACTGTTACTTTGCGGTTGTTATTATTGTCTTTGTTGCGGTGTCCTAGACCTTTCTTTGAACTCATGTAGTTGACCTCGGCATCCATGTTGGTTTTCACAGCAAATTTAGTTTCGAGTATCATCGCCTTTTTCAGAGCAGCAGCCAACGAAAAACTTTCGTCTTCTTCACATATACGTGTGAAAATCTTCTCGGGCAATTGAGTAATAAATTTATCTTTTACCATAACCTCCAAATTGCTGCCGTATTTACATTGTAAAGCCAGCTTCTTGATGCGAGCATACCATGATGATACACTTTCATTTTCGTTGCGAACGGCATCGTGGAAATTTTTTCGTTCATGATACACAATTGTTGGAGGTGTGTAATGTGACTCCAAAATTTCGCATAACTCACTCAAATCTGATTTCACTGGCGTTTTTTGATCACATGAACTGCGTAGTAACTCGTAAGCTGTTGATTCAATAGATTTTAATAAAATCGCTTGTTTTGCCTTGTCATTGGTGCAATTTATTTCTGTGTAGTGAATGTCCAACCGCTCTTTCCAAATGCTCCATTTGTCTTCGCTAGGATTAAACTCTTTGATGGTAGTCGAATGGACTACGGTACCCTCGTCGGTAGACATTGAAATTCTTCTTACACGTAATTTTTTTTATAAACCTCATCGCCAATTTTGTAATGTACTGATAATGAAAAGACTACTTGTTGAATGTTAAGAGTATGCGAATGGAATGAATGTTTTATTGGGTTAAGTATTCAGTGAAGCTGACATGAAATGTATTAGATGAATATGTTGATTGACAGCGTGTGCTTAATGTAATAGATTTCTTTAGGTCATCTACACATGTATTTTCTTTAAGTCATCTACACAAGTATATATATATACAACAATTATTATTATTATTATTATTATTATTTTATTTATTACTGTTGACACACGGTTTTGATATATATATAATTTCCCTATAATTTATATTGTATGAAACACCCAATCCAAATCTAAAACACCCTACTTCCAATAAATATTCACATTCCCAACCTCATACTATGTTTCTCACGAAAAAATGCAATACTTGCACTTCTTTCTCGATATTGTTTATTTCTTTTCGTTGCAATATAATCCACGATCCTATTACAATTCTTTTCCCGCAAAACTAAATTATTGATGAATTGCATTTATGTAAATTAGTATAAATACTCATAATAAGTTAAGAATAAAGTCACTTATCATTCACAAGTCAAAAGGTTGTTTTCTATTGCTATCCCGCACCAGTCGTAAGGAGCAATTAGTAAGAACCATCTCAACAAGGTTTGCTTGTTATTGTTACCCCGCACCAGTCGTAAGGAACAATAACTAAGTAAGAACCAACCAGTCGATATCAAAAGAGGTTTCGACTTTAAACATTGGTGACCCCGACGTGATTATTGCTTCCCTCACCAGCAGTAAGAAGCAATTTTCATAAACATAAGCGTTGCCAGGGCTGAAACACTGGCAAACTTGCAAATCCTAAAATCGGCTCAACTCGTTGAACTCATACTAGACGTGATATTTTGCTTCCCCTCATCAGCAGTAAGGAGCAATTGTCACTACCAAACGCGTTGCCAAGGCGATAACATTGGCATCTACATTGAACGTATCTTAAAGCGTTGCCAAGGCTATAACATTGGCATCAACAAAACATAACGATTTATATCATCTTTAAAATCTTTAAACACACCGGATTTTTTTGGACACCATGGAAGAAATAGAAGTATATAAAGTTGTGGCCAGGCAAAAGGCCATCACGGATGAGCTACTACGGTTGCAGAGCAACATTTCTAAAGATGGACCTGAACGGAAGACAGCAGAATACGCGAAGAAGCGGCTGGATTTGATTGAAAATCTTTGGAGTGAGTTCGAAAAGAATCACAAAGACATCGAGGACGTCGTAAAACCCGATACACCGTATATCCAGGGCGACACAGCTGGGAAGATCAAGCGAATCTACCAATCGCTAACATAATACCTTTTGTCCGTGATGAAGGAGACATCGGAAAGACAAGCTGAAAAAGAATCAGCAAAGATGACGGCTGGGACATCGGAAAGACAAGCTGAAAAAGAATCAGCAAAAGAAAATTGTGAAGCTACTTCTCATTCGCTAACCTCAACACCGAACCAGGACACAGACACAACAAAAGTGTTTCGAAGGCAAAATGCAATCGTGCAGTCATTGAAGCGATTGCTGGAAAACATAGAGGAGAGCTCAGAAGATTATTCAGGCACATGTTGCCGCCTAAAGATCGACCGCATAAAAAATGTTTGGTCACAGATGGAGGAGGTTCATCAAAAAATTGCAGAACTCCTAGAAGACCCAGAGAATGCAGGTTATGACGTCGAAGAGTACTTCGCATTGGAGGACAGAGTCCAGAAAAATCTCCTCATGTTGTCAATCAAACTTGAAGGAGGCCATCCTGAACCCCGTCAATCTGACACATTGAGGCAAACGGCAAAATTACCTAAAATAACCCTACCAAAATTTGATGGGAACTACACTAAGTGGAAGGAGTACAGTGACTTATTCGTTGAGCTGATAGACAAGCAAGAGATAGCAAACTGCCAGAAGCTGTTTTATTTAAAAACAACGCTAACCGGTGAAGCTGAAAGCTTGATATGTCAATTTACCACATCCGACAGAAACTATAAGGCAGCATGGCAAGTAGTCAGGCATCGTTATGATAACCCTCGTCTCCTTGTCACAGCGCATGTCCAGAGGCTGCTTATGCAGCCCGTTATAACACTTGAGAGCTCAAAGGCTATCAAAACTTTGCATGACACAACACAAGAGTGCATGTTAAGCTTAAAAGGTCTTAACATCGACACAACAAACTGGGATCCCCTTCTTATGTGCATTCTGATTAAGAAGTTGGATCGAAACACGTTGACACTGTGGGAGCAATCTCTTCAATAGCCGAAGGCCTTACCGGCGTTGAATGATTTTTTGTCATTCCTGGAGATGCGGTTTCAATCATTAGAAGCCATAGGACCCAAAGGAATGAAAATGGGCTTAGATGACAACAGTAAACGGAGCAAAGTAACTCTCGCTTCCACAACAGAAACTAACAAATGTCAGATTTGTGGACATAAAAACCATGCCATATATCTTTGTCCAAAGTTTCTAAAACTCTCACCCCAAGAGAGGCACAAAACTACGGTTTCAAACAATCGATGCATAAACTGCTTGCGTTTTGGTCATCAAGCTCCATCATGTCGAGCAAGGCATTGCACCAAATGCAACAGCTATCATCACACTCTGCTTCATGTGACAGCAAAGAATCAACATCAACAAGTTCCAGCAATAGATAACAGGACAACTTTATCAGCTATATCTAACAACGCAAAGTCATCTAAATATGTGATGTTGGGAACAGCCAGAGTTAATATACTGAATCATACGAACAGTCCTATCAAAGCAAGAGCATTGCTTGACTCTGGCTCTTAAATGAGCTTCATTACTGAGAAACTAGCTTCAAAACTGCACCTCATTCCAAAACAAGAACCTCTGGAGGTCTCAGGAATGGGAGACAAGCGGATGGAAATAAGCAAGCGATTCGACATATGCCTTCAATCCCTTGTTACTGGTTATAGTAAACAACTTCAGGTGTTTGTTCTCAATACTATAACAACACAACAACCTAGTGAATTCATCGATACGAGTCATTGGAAAATACCCCGGAACATTAAATTGGCTGACGAGGACTTCAACAAACCAATGGATATTGATCTTCTCATTGGTGCGGAGCTCTATCCCGAACTACTTTCTGTTGGTCAGATTCAAATCAAAAATAGTGGCCCAACCTTACAAAACACTTTGCTAGGGTGGATAGTCATGGGAAAAGTTGTCACACATCTGCCATCAACACTGTTCTGCGGTATAGGGGTAGACACTTCATCTGCTAACCTAGACAATCTGGTCGAACGCTTCTGGAACCTGGAAGAAAATTTAGCCTCTCTGTCCCAAGCCATCGCAAAACCACTCACAAGGGAAGAACGTGACTGTGAAGAAAATTTCTTAAAAACTACAAGAAGATCGGAGTCAGGTCGGTATATTGTAACTCTACCCTTTGCAAATGACCAAAAAGTCTAGGGTACTCCAGGGAAATTGCTGTTCGAAGATTCCTTAACCTAGAAAAAAGGTTAGAAAAGAACCCAGAAGTTCATAAGCAATATATCGACTTCATGAGAGACTTTATTGCCTTAAAGCATATGGAAGAGGTGAAACCAAATGATGGTTTTTATAAAATACCACAATATTTTCTTCCACATCATTGCGTTTTACGGCCAGAAAGCAGTTCAACTAAACTTAGGGTCGTATTTGACGGATCATCAAAGACATCTACAAATCTATCCTTGAATGAAATCTTGCACACTGGACCAGCTTTACAAAACGATCTCGTTTCCATTTTGTTACGATTTAGAACTCACAAATATGTTTTACTGCCGATATTACCAAAATGTATCGTCAAATCCTTGTAGACAACTTCAGTAAACGGTTCCAACGTATAGTCTGGCGAGAATCTACTAAGGAACCCCTCAAAACTTATCAGTTAAATACTGTCACTTATGGAACTAAGCCAGCACCTTATCTAGCTATAAGATGCCTTCATGATCTGGCAGATACGGCAAATCATCAGCATTTACTTGGCGCAAATATCATTCGTCGAGATATTTACATGGATGATATATTAACCGGCAGCGATGACCTTAAAACCGCTACCCAGATGCAGTCAGAACTAATAAAACTTCTGGCTCAAGGCGAATTTCATCTAAAAAAATGGTGTTCCAACATTCCTGTACTCTTAAAAGGAATCCCAAAAGAAGACTGCGAAACTGAGACGCATCTCCACGACCAAGAAGAAGGAGCTATTAAAACTTTGGGACTAACTTGGCTGCCAAAATCAGACCAATTCATTATCAAAACCAATTGGAACGAAGTGACGAAGATAACCAAAAGGACTATTTTATCTGATACAGCTCATATTTTTGATCCACTAGGAATAGTTAGTGCAGTGAATAGTCCCGTGCAGTGTCGGGTTAGAATAGCACTGCAGCGCCTCCCCGCTTGTCGTAAAAGGTGACTAAAGGAGCAATCATATCTAGACGACTAACATCAAAGTGAGTCTAGCGACACACATACCACCTAAAAACTCTCCCCAAGTATGCATGCAGATCCCGGGGTTTACACGACTGGAGATTACCGGTGTAGTAAAAGGGAAATCAAACTCATTAAATGGAGCATGCATGTGTCGAAAAGGATGAAAGGAAAATTTTTGAAAAATTTTGAGCATTATGGAAGTACTTGCAAACATAAGAAGCACTACCCCGCCAGGCAGTTCCATTGCTATGCATGGAGCTGATCCTGGACCGAGCAGCAATGTTCGGGTCAGAGCTATACGGATTCCGGGGGCTAGCAAAGTAATGCGACGAGTTGGACGAAAATTTAGAGTTGCGAGTTGGAACGTTGGAAGTATGACTGGTAGAAGTCTTGAACTCGAAGAGATGATGAGAAGGAGGCGAGTGGACATCTTGTGTGTTCAGGAAACGAAATGGCGAAACACAGCAAACAAAGCCCGTTTCTTAGATGTAAAGACCAAGGCTTACAAGATGTTCTACTATGGAACAGAACAAGGTAGGAACGGAGTCGGTATTATCCTTGACCAAAGTTTATGTAACAGCGTGTTGACCATTTTGAAGTCCAGTGACCGTTTGATGTCTCTTAAATTGGTGATGGAAGGAAAGGTCTGGAATATAATCAGTGCATATGCTCCCCAAATAGGGTGTGAGCAGGAGGAAAAAGATGCATTCTGGCTTGTTTTTCATAACCTACTTAAGAACATCCCAAAAGAAGAGTGTTTGTTTGTTGGAGGAGATTTGAATGGACATGTTGGGAAGACAAACGAGGATTATGAAGACTGCCATGGAGGTTTTGGATTCGGCACCAGGAACACTCCTGGTGAAGATATTCTAAATATGTGCAAGTCATACGGTCTAATCGTACTAAATACCATGTTCATCAAACAAGACCGACACCTTATCACTTACAGCAGTGGAGGAAATGAAACCCAGATTGATTACCATTTGGTAACCAATTACATGAAATCTCGGGTGAAAGACTGCAAAGTGATTCTAGGAGAAGCTGCCGCTCAACAACACCGTCTTCTTTTAACAGAATTTTTTACGGATGCGGTGAAGGAAGTCAAACAAACAAAGGCTCCTAGGAGAATCAAGTGGTACAATCTGGAGAAAACCAAAGGACAGCAATTCATTTCGTATATGCGAAGTCAGCTGTGTAATACCATCGACGCAGTTTCAAATACAATGACGGCACAAAATATCTGGGATCGCCTACAACGAACCTGCTTAGAGAGAGCCAAATCACTGCTAGGAGTCTCAAAAGGACACTACCAACAAGCTAAAGAAACCTGGTGGTGGGATGATGAAGCTAAAGCAGTGATTAGAAAGAAGAAAGCAGCTTTCCAAGCTTGGTCGAAGTGCCCCTCAAGAAATACAAATGAAAAAGCGCGTCTCAAAATGGAATACAAGAGCTGCAGAAAAGAAGCGAAGAAAAAGTGCGCCCAACTTCAAGCAAGAAGCACGGAGGGCCTGTATCGAGAGCTGGAAGAGATTTCTGCCCCAGCTGCTGAAGCAAATCAGGCAATCCAAGAGCTAAGACAAAGTAACTTGAATAAGGGAGCAACCATTTTCAAAATAGCCGCTCAGAGAAGGAGAAATGCGCAGGAGATACGTTCGCCAAAGTTCATAAATGATGCTCAAGGACTGCTACTTGTGGATGACGACAAAATTCTTCACAGGTGGCGACAGTATTGTGATGATCTTTTGAATGAACAGTTTCCTCGGCGCCACTTTCCAACAGCTGCACCTAACTTTACGGAAGTATCCGACGTCACAGTCGAAGAAGTTAGGGAGGCAGTTAAGAACTCCAAAAAACGCAAAGCGATTGGGCCAGACGAGGTACCATATGAGTTTTGGAAAAATATGGGAGACATCGGGTTGAGATGGCTCACGATTCTCATCTCCAAACTTATAAGAGGTGACAGTTTGCCTAATCAATGGAGGGAAAGTTTTCTTCTTCCAATGTACAAGGGAAAGGGAGATACCAGAAGCTGTGACAACTATCGTTCGATCAAGTTGATGTCCCACACTATGAAGATCGTTTAGCGGGTTTTGGATAGCCGACTGCGGAAAAATAATAAGGCTGTCTGATGACCAATGCGGGTTTGTCGCGGGTAAGTCAACTACAGACGCAATCCAAAGTATAAGGATCATTATGGAAAAACACCGAGATGCCTTAGAGGATTTGCATATTGTGTTGGTTGACTTCGAAAAAGCATTCGATCGACAACCACGAGATCTGATATGGGTGGCCCTCAGACACCGAGGAGTTCCTGAAGCCTATGTGCGAATAATTATGGACATGTACGATGGAGCAGTTACAAAAGTGAGATGCCCAGCTGGAGTCACCGAAGAATTCCAAATAACAGTAGGTGTACATCAGGGAAGTGTCTTGAGTCCACTGCTCTTTATTGCTGTTCTGGATTATTTGCTCGAAGGAAAAGTAACGGACAATAAAGTACAACAATTATTCTTTGCTGACGATGGAGCCATCATAAGCGAGGATCCTACATCCCTGCAACGAGCACTTGACGTTTGGATTGATGTTGTAACGAGGCAAACTTTAAAGATAAAAGAATACCTCGTCACATGCTTTTCATTTAACTAAAACTAAGATTAGAGAGCCGCCATCTAGCGCCAAACTGAAGAGAAGAAAAGTTCACCCGAGACAACACCCAAGACAACTACCATAAATTAAGCCCTAGCCAAGACATGTTACCTGGTGGCGAAAAGTACGCAAGTTTGCCACAGAGGTGGAAAGCTAACCGCGCCAACATCGATGGTAGACATTAGGGTATTGGGTAGGTGGAAATACCACCCAACGACCAACTCCCCATGCACAAGCAGTGCATGCGACGACGGTCGACAGAGCTCGATGGTGAGTTATTATTATTTTCTTAGCAAGTCGCAATGGCAAGCATATGGATATGCGAGGTGTATTTATTTCTATAATGAATGTCGTATAAGCAGGCATATGAGTATACCAGGTGTAATCGGGAAGATTATATGGGAGTGGGGGATATCCCATTAAAGTATATGGGATGTGCACACGGCACCACACTGAGCTGCGGGTATAAATAGAGCGGCTCAGTGCAAGGAAAGACACAGTTTGCCGGTGTCTGCCAAGAGACACACATCTCCTAAAGTAACCAGGAAAGCGACCAAGAGGAATCCAGGAAACCGAGTAAGGTATAAATGGTGTATGTTGTATGATAGTAAGTTCTTTTTGACTAATTATATTTATTAAGTATTGTGCCACCAGGGGTAAAGAATAATACTTGGGATCCCACAGCTACAGCTGTACCGAGGTCTTCGGACGTGCTCGTGTTTCACCTACCGGGGTCTTCGGACGCCTGTGTTTCACCTACCGAGGTCTTCGGACGCTCGTGTTTCACCTACCGGGGTCTTCGGACGCCTGTGTTTCACCTACCGAGGTCTTCGGACGCTCGTGTTTCACCTACCAGGGTCTTCGGACGCCTGTGTTTCACCTACCGAGGTCTTCGGACGCTCGTGTTTCACCTACCGGGGTCCTCGGACGCCTGTGTTTCACCTACCGAGGTCTTCGGACGCTTGTGTTGCACCTACCGAGGTCTTCGGACGCTCGTGTTTCACCTACCGGGGTCTTCGGACGCTTGTGTTTCACCAACCGAGGTCTTCGGACGCTCGTGTTTCACCTACCGAGGTCTTCGGACGCTCGTGTTTCACCTACCGAGGTCTTCGGACGCTCGTGTTTCACCTACCGAGGTCTTCGGACGCTCGTGTTTCACCTACCGAGGTCTTCAGACGCTCGTGTTTCACCTACCGAGGTCTTCGGACGCTCGTGTTTCACCTACCGGGGTCTTCGGACGCCCGAGTTTCACCTACCGAGGTCTTCGGACGCTCGTGTTTCACCTACCGGGGTCTTCGGACGCCTGAGTTTCACCTACCGAGGTCTTCGGACGCTCGTGTTTCACCTACCGGGGTCTTCGGACGCCTGTGTTTCACCTACCGAGGTCTTCGGACGCTTGTGTTTCACCTACCGAGGTCTTCGGACGCTCGTGTTTCACCTGCCGAGGTTTTCGGACGCTCGGGGTCTTTGGACGACTACGAACTTTGACTCACTTCCGGCTGCCTATAGGGCGAATGCGCCGTGAGGTATTGACCTGCTAGGGGCAGTAATCCCCTCTAACGTAATACATATTAATCCTTTCTCCCCCGCAGATATCAGAGACTAGTGAAGCCACCAGCCGACAGTCGTGGATCTGCCCTGAGTCTGAGAAAATCCCGGACATCCCAAATTCCAGAACGGTGCTCCATAAACCGAAGGCACCGCAACGAACGATACCCAAAATATACATATATCCTCTTTGTCAATTATAATATAAAAAAAATCTATTAAGTTCTAATAAAAGAGAATTTCTTTGACCTTTGTGAAGTTTGGTGTTTTTCTTCACCTGACCTTGGCTAGCCGTGAGCGATACCTCGGCTGGAAAACTAAAAACACGTGCGCCAAGCCCGAGCAGGGACTATTAAGGTCCACCGTTGTAAAAGAAATTCTCTTAGAACTATAAAAACAAGCTAGAAACAAAAAAAATCCAGACATGACAGACTCCGAAGAAGGCTTCGACGTGTTCGCCAGTATAGGGGCAATATACTTGCTCAGCAAGCCAGAACTGGTGACACGTATGAGTCAGTTAGGGCTCGACGCTGAAGGCACTTTAGCTACGCTACGGGCCCGATTCAGCAGTCACATCAAACAAGCTAGACTCCGGAAATCCACGCAAGATCTGTGCGCGGATTTGGAGAAAGCCGTAACGGAGCGGGAGTACAAACCTGTACCAACCCAAGAAATCGAAACCGAACCAAAGTCACCGATAAACACCGAGATCTCCTTCCAGGTACCGTCCTATGTACCAACTACCGCCGCACCGTCCACCGAAGACGACCTGGCAACGCACTCGGCGTCGTCAAGGGCCGTGCTCCCCAATGCATTCGCTACCCCACCCCCTGTCGAACCAACGGCCGCCAGGCCAGCTCTCCGCCCAACCGGTCGGTTCATCCTCAGCTACGAGGCTGAGCTGATGAATAATGTCCGCAAATGGGGATTAAGGTTCGACTCATCAGGGAACGCGATCGAATTTATGGACCGGCTCGAAGAATTAACCGCATGCTATGACACACGCCCTGACGATATTATCAAGGCCTTACCGGAAATACTACGCGGCACCGCCCAAGAGTGGTTCCGCATAAACAAAGATCGTATGAAATCCTGGGCGCAGTTCCGCACCGCTTTCCTAGACCATTATTTGCCAGCTAGGTACCTCTGCAAATTAGAGGAGGAAATATTGCGGAAAAAGCAAGGGCCAAGCGAAAAGGCTAAGGATTTCATACAGGCCACCCAGTACCTGATATACAGACACCCGCGTATAAGCATAGAGGATAGCATCGACCGCCTTTACGATAGTTTGCGACCGGAATATCATCTATATATCAAAAGACGTGATTTTGCTACCTTGGATGAACTTATGAAGCTGGCCGAGGATTATGAATACATACGTAGGGAAGACCACACCTCTCGCCAATTACCGCCCCGTGCCGCTCCTACGCCAAACCGTTTTACTTTTCCTGACCGACCAGTAACCGACCGCCGAGCTGTATTGCAGCCACCGCGACCGAATTTTAACCGTCCTGATCCGCCGCAACCGCCACCTCACTTCGGTCAATACGATAGAGATACTCACTGCTGGAATTGCAAGCAGCGAGGGCACAATAAGAGTAACTGTCGAAGGCCGTTCCGTCTCTTTTGCTCGTATTGCGGAGAGGACGGACGGCTGACGAAAGACTGCAGTTGTCATCCGCACCGAGCTGCAATCATGTCCAGCCAGCAGGAGGAGCCCCGACAGCAAGATCCTCCGCATAGGGTTGCAGTCATGTACGGCCAGTCCCGTAGACCCAAATACCAGCGTTGTAGATACGATAAGTCTACCGCATCACGTACACCGCCGCTGCCGTCGGTACCAACGAAGCCAAGATACCCTCTACCACTTAACCCGAGTGAGCTATTGATTCGGTGTAGCCCCGTGAACGATTGGAAGGGACGACGTTCCAGACAAGTGGAACTCGACCCCGCTCAGTATCCCGAATTTCAAAGGCCATATCTAAGACCGTCGTCGTTAATCAGTCCCAGCAATCAGATGCTACAGACCGGAGTGGAAGGAGAATTGGATCCCGCCCAGCATTGGCAAACGCCACAGACTATGTCTAGTAGGGTAACTTGCTCAGTGTGTACCGCTATTTCGTCATTGAAGCTGCGTACCACCAATAACACGCAGCCCAAGCCAACCAAGATCCTGACTACAGGTAGCGACCTTAAAAGACGAGTAGCCCGAGTTCCATACACCGTAGCCAGCCGAACTACCGTCAGGTCCAGCACACCCCTTGCCAGTACCAGCCAGAATACCACCGTGAAACCCAGTACCAAGCAAACCACCGCCGCCGCCGCCAATAGGAAGGCCACCACCAGCCGAACACCGACCGTTACCAGTAAACCAGTCACCGTTACCGCTATAACTATTTCTCCAAACCACGACCCACCAGCCAGAGTGAACAACAAAACCGCTAGTCATATGCCGACCATCCTACCAGCCAAGTCTCTAAACAAATTAACCAGCCGAATGCCGACCGCCCGGCCAGCCAAGGTGAATGGCCCAGCCGTGACATCCAACGAGACTACGAACCGAAAAAACCCGATAATACCAACCCAGAAGGCCCCCACCACAAAAGTTCCCGTTTCCGACCTCAAAAGAATGGGGCAGCCCCAAGTAATCAGGCCCAGTGCAGTAACCACCGGACCAGGCATAAAAGGACGACTAGTAACCGCGGTATTTGAATTGCCGCCTGCCCATCTACAAAGTCAGCCAACCACACAATCGGCTTGCGCCGCATCCAAGGACGGAGAGGGCCCCACTCACGGGCCAGAGCGCCAACGAAAGGAGACGGTGGACCCATTCATAGGGTTCGACATACACGGACACGCACAATATCAACCTTTTAGACGCCGCCAGAGGTTAGTGTTCAAACACCGGACCGGTACCATCGACTGCCGAGTGGTGAACGTCTGCCGAGTGGTTAACGGGAAATTCACGAAGTTCTACCAGAAAACCGAGGGTCAGACGAGGAGGTCCTCGTCTCCGAAGAAGGAGGGGTATGTAACGAGGCAAACTTTAAAGATAAAAGAATACCTCGTCACATGCTTTTCATTTAACTAAAACTAAGATTAGAGAGCCGCCATCTAGCGCCAAACTGAAGAGAAGAAAAGTTCACCCGAGACAACACCCAAGACAACTACCATAAATTAAGCCCTAGCCAAGACATGTTACCTGGTGGCGAAAAGTACGCAAGTTTGCCACAGAGGTGGAAAGCTAACCGCGCCAACATCGATGGTAGACATTAGGGTATTGGGTAGGTGGAAATACCACCCAACGACCAACTCCCCATGCACAAGCAGTGCATGCGACGACGGTCGACAGAGCTCGATGGTGAGTTATTATTATTTTCTTAGCAAGTCGCAATGGCAAGCATATGGATATGCGAGGTGTATTTATTTCTATAATGAATGTCGTATAAGCAGGCATATGAGTATACCAGGTGTAATCGGGAAGATTATATGGGAGTGGGGGATATCCCATTAAAGTATATGGGATGTGCACACGGCACCACACTGAGCTGCGGGTATAAATAGAGCGGCTCAGTGCAAGGAAAGACACAGTTTGCCGGTGTCTGCCAAGAGACACACATCTCCTAAAGTAACCAGGAAAGCGACCAAGAGGAATCCAGGAAACCGAGTAAGGTATAAATGGTGTATGTTGTATGATAGTAAGTTCTTTTTGACTAATTATATTTATTAAGTATTAAGAGATGATGAGAAGGAGGCGAGTGGACATCTTGTGTGTTCAGGAAACGAAATGGCGAAACACAGCAAACAAAGCCCGTTTCTTAGATGTAAAAACCAAGGCTTACAAGATGTTCTACTATGGAACAGAACAAGGTAGGAACGGAGTCGGTATCATCCTTGACCAAAGTTTATATAACAGCGTGTTGACCATTTTGAAGTCCAGTGACCGTTTGATGTCTCTTAAATTGGTGATGGAAGGAAAGGTCTGGAATATCATCAGTGCATATGCTCCCCAAATAGGGTGTGAGCAGGAGGAAAAAGATGCATTCTACTTAAGAACATCCCAAAAGAAGAGTGTTTGTTTGTTGGAGGAGATTTGAATGGACATGTCGGGAAGACAAACGAGGATTATGAAGACTGCCATGGAGGTTTTGGATTCGGCACCAGGAACACTCCTGGTGAAGATATTCTAAATATGTGCAAGTCATACGGTCTAATCGTACTAAATACCATGTTCATCAAACAAGACCGACACCTTATCACTTACAGCAGTGGAGGAAATGAAACCCAGATTGATTACCATTTGGTAACCAATTACATGAAATCTCGGGTGAAAGACTGCAAAGTGATACTAGGAGAAGCTGCCGCTCAACAACACCGTCTTCTTTTAACAGAATTTTTTACGGATGCGGTGAAGGAAGTCAAACAAACAAAGGCTCCTAGGAGAATCAAGTGGTACAATCTGGAGAAAACCAAAGGACAGCAATTCATTTCGTATATGCGAAGTCAGCTGTGTAATACCATCGACGCAGTTTCAAATGCAATCACGGCACAAAATATGTGGGATCGCCTACAACGAACCTGCTTAGAGAGAGCCAAATCACTGCTAGGAGTCTCAAAAGGACACTACCAACAAGCTAAAGAAACCTGGTGGTGGGATGATGAAGCTAAAGCAGTGATTAGAAAGAAGAAAACAGCTTTCCAAGCTTGGTCGAAGTGCCCCTCAAGAAATACAAATGAAAAAGCGCGTCTCAAAATGGAATACAAGAGCTGCAGAAAAGAAGCGAAGAAAAAGTGCGCCCAACTTCAAGCAAAAAGCACGGAGGGCCTGTATCGAGAGCTGGAAGAGATTTCTGCCCCAGCTGCTGAAGCAAATCAGGCAATCCAAGAGCTAAGACAAAGCAACTTGAATAAGGGAGCAACCATTTTCAAAATAGCCGCTCAGAGAATGAGAAATGCGCAGGAGATTCGTTCGCCAAAGTTCATAAATGATGCTCAAGGACTGCTACTTGTGGATGACGACAAAATTCTTCACAGGTGGCGACAGTATTGCGATGATCTTTTGAATGAACAGTTTCCTCGGCGCCACTTTCCAACAGCTGCACCTAACTTTACGGAAGTATCCGACGTCACAGTCGAAGAAGTTAGGGAGGCAGTTAAGAACTCTAAAAAAGGCAAAGCGATTGGGCCAGGCGAGGTACCATATGAGTTTTGGAAAAATATGGGAGACATCGGGTTGAGATGGCTCACGATTCTCATCTCCAAACTTATAAGAGGTGACAGTTTGCCTAATCAATGGAGGGAAAGTTTTCTCCTTCCAATGTACAAGGGAAAGGGAGATACCAGAAGCTGTGACAACTATCGTTCGATCAAGTTGATGTCCCACACTATGAAGATCGTTGAGCGGGTCTTGGATAGCCGACTGCGGAAAATAATAAGGCTTTATGATGACCAATGCGGGTTTGTCGCGGGTAAGTCAACTACAGACGCAATCCAAAGTATAAGGATCATTATGGAAAAACACCGAGATGCCTTAGAGGATTTGCATATTGTGTTGGTTGACTTCGAAAAAGCATTCGATCGACAACCACGAGATCTGATATGGGTGGCCCTCAGACACCGAGGAGTTCCTGAAGCCTATGTGCGAATAATTATGGACATGTACGAGGGAGCAGTTACAAAAGTGAGATGCCCAGCTGGAGTCACCGAAGAATTCCAAATAACAGTAGGTGTACATCAGGGAAGTGTCTTGAGTCCACTGCTCTTTATTGCTGTTCTTGATTATTTGCTCGAAGGAAAAGTAACGGACAATAAAGTACAACAATTATTCTTTGCTGACGATGGAGCCATCATAAGCGAGGATCCTACATCCCTGCAACGAGCACTTGACGTTTGGATTGATGTTCTGGAAGGAAATGGGTACCGTATTAGCGCTAAAAAGACTGAATACCTGTGCTGCCCTTTTTCTGATCCAGACAAGCCTATTCCAGACATTTATTTGAATGGAAATGTGCTTCCCAAGTGTGAAAAGTTTAAATATCTGGGATCTATGATCAATAGTGAAGCAACTTGTGATGACGACATCAATCATCGAGTAAGCGTAGGGTGGATGAAGTGGCGAGAAAACTCCGCTATCTTCTGTGATCGAAAAATGCCCCCTAAGCTGAAGGGAAGACTCTACACAGCAGCTGTCCGTCCAGCTCTGACATACGGTTCACAATGTTGGACAATGTACAAAAAGTATGAGAGCAAATTGACGGCAGCCGAAATGAAGATGCTTCGGATGACAGCAGGAGTAACAAAGCTTGATCGAATTAGAAGTACTAAGATCCGTGGAAGCCTTCATGTCAAAAGTACCATCTTGGACAAAATTCAGCACAACCGGCTCAGTTGGTATTGTCATGTTCAAAGGAGAGATCCGCAGAACCCCGTCCAAAAGGCAATATCGTACAACGTTTCAACAAATTCGCGACGAAAAAGAAAAGGCAGGCCAAAACACTCCTGGTACAAGCAAATGCAAAAACAGCAGCATTTGGTTGGCCTCAGACATGGAACAATCCAAAACCGGGAGGCTTGCCGACGCTTTCTGAGGTCAACGCGGCGTACCCCACAGGCGGATCACTAGTGTGAAGCAGAAAAGTGGGAGAGTTGTGATCGCTTCAAGATCACTACTCGTAACGCCAGAAATGGAAAGAAGAAGATTAAGTATTAAGCCACCAGGGGCAAAGAATAATACTTGGGATCCCACAGCTACAGCTGTACCGAGGTCTTCGGACGTGCTCGTGTTTCACCTACCGGGGTCTTCGGACGCCTGTGTTTCACCTACCGAGGTCTTCGGACGTGCTCGTGTTTCACCTACCGGGGTCTTCGGACACCTGTGTTTCACCTACCGAGGTCTTCGGACGCTCGTGTTTCACCTACCAGGGTCTTCGGACGCCTGTGTTTCACCTACCGAGGTCTTCGGACGCTCGTGTTTCACCTACCGGGGTCTTCGGACGCCTGTGTTTCACCTACCGAGGTCTTCGGACGCTTGTGTTTCACCTACCGAGGTCTTCGGACGCTCGTGTTTCACCTACCGGGGTCTTCGGACGCCTGTGTTTCACCTACCGAGGTCTTCGGACGCTCGTGCTTCACTTACCGAGGTCTTCGGACGCTCGTGTTTCACCTACCGAGGTCTTCGGACGCTCGTGTTTCACCTACCGAGGTCTTCGGACGCTCGTGTTTCACCTACCGAGGTCTTCGGACGCTCGTGTTTCACCTACCGAGGTCTTCGGACGCTCGTGTTTCACCTACCGGGGTCTTCGGACGCCCGAGTTTCACCTACCGAGGTCTTCGGACGCTCGTGTTTCACCTACCGGGGTCTTCGGACGCCTGAGTTTCACCTACCGAGGTCTTCGGACGCTCGTGTTTCACCTACCGGGGTCTTCGGACGCCTGTGTTTCACCTACCGAGGTCTTCGGACGCTTGTGTTTCACCTACCGAGGTCTCCGGACGCTCGTGTTTCACCTGCCGAGGTCTTCGGACGCTCGGGGTCTTTGGACGACTACGAACTTTGACTCACTTCCGGCTGCCTATAGGGCGAATGCGCCGTGAGGTATTGACCTGCTAGGGGCAGTAATCCCCTCTAACGTAATACATATTAATCCTTTCTCCCCCGCAGATATCAGAGACTAGTGAAGCCACCAGCCGACAGTCGTGGATCTGCCCTGAGTCTGAGAAAATCCCGGACATCCCAAGTTCCAGAACGGTGCTCCATAAACCGAAGGCACCGCAACGAACGATACCCAAAATATACATATATCCTCTTTGTCAATTATAATATAAAAAAAATCTATTAAGTTCTAATAAAAGAGAATTTCTTTGACCTTTGTGAAGTTTGGTGTTTTTCTTCACCTGACCTTGGCTAGCCGTGAGCGATACCTCGGCTGGAAAACTAAAAACACGTCACAATGTTCTGGAAGGAAATGGGTACCGTATTAGCGCAAAAAAGACTGAATACCTGTGCTGCCCTTTTTCTGATCCAGACAAGCCTATTCCAGACATTTATTTGAATGGAAATGTGCTTCCCAATTGTGAAAAGTTTAAATATCTGGGATCTATGATCAATAGTGAAGCAACTTGTGATGACGACATCAATCATCGAGTAAGCGTAGGGTGGATGAAGTGGCGAGAAAACTCCGCTATCTTCTGTGATCGAAAAATGCCCCCTAAGCTGAAGGGAAGACTCTACACAGCAGTTGTCCGTCCAGCTCTGACATACGGTTCACAATGTTGGACAATGTACAAAAAGTATGAGAGCAAATTGACGGCAGCCGAAATGAAGATGCTTCGGATGACAGCAGGAGTAACAAAGCTTGATCGAATTAGAAGTACTAAGATCCGTGGAAGCCTTCATGTCAAAAGTACCATCTTGGACAAAATTCAGCACGACCGGCTCAGTTGGTATTGTCATGTTCAAAGGAGAGATCCGCAGAACCCCGTCCAAAAGGCAATATCGTTCAACGTTTCAACAAATTCGCGACGAAAAAGAAAAGGCAGGCCAAAACACTCCGGGTACAAGCAAATGCAAAAACAGCAGCATTTGGTTGGCCTCAGACATGGAACAATCCAAAACCGGGAGGCTTGCCGACGCTTTCTGAGGTCAACGCGGCGTACCCCACAGGCGGATCACTAGTGTGAAGCAGAAAAGTGGGAGAGTTGTGATCGCTTCAAGATCACTACTCGTAACGCCGGAAATGGAAAGAAGAAGAGAAGAAGGAATAGTTAGTCCAATTGTCGTTCTAGCTAAAATCTATTTACAAGAAATTTGGCAATTAAAACTTGACTGGGACGCATCTTTGCCAATGGAAATGAATAGCAAATGGAAAAACTTTAGAGAAAACGTTCTCAAACTAAACAATTTTAAATTTCCTCGACATATTATAATAAACGATGCAGCATCTATCGAACTTCATGGATTTTCAGATGCCTCTCAACGAGCATATGGAGCTGTAGTTTATCTCAAATCAACTAACTCCAAGGGAGACGTCAGTGTTCAGTTGGTATGCTCTAAAACACGAGTTGCACCACTAAAACAACAAACAATTCCTCGCCTGGAACTCTGCGCTGCCAAATTATTGGTACAACTAGTTAAAATTGTTAAAGAAAGCCTGCTGATAAATCTTAAACAAATCACATATTGGACCGATTCCCAAATAGTTTTGTCATGGATTAACACTACAGCACCTCTGAAGACTTTCGTGGCTAATCGAATATCAAGCATTCATGACGAAACCACGAAATGCCAATGGATGTTTGTTCCCACTGAAGTGAATTAGGCTGATTTTCTATCCCGAGGAATGCTTCCGGATCAACTCCTAAAATCGACAATGTGGTTCCAAGGTCCAGCATTCCTGAAGAAACCGAAATCAGAATGGCCAGAACAACCAACAAGAAAAGAAGAGGAGAAAGTCTTTGAAATAAAAACGATAAAGACTATACTCGTGGCAAATTCACACATAGTTTCCCACTTTATTGAAAGAATAAATCACAAAAACTCTTTCAAATTCCTGCAACGGGTTACATCTTATACCATACGTTTTATCAGTAACCTACAGCGAGCTAAAAACTACCGACTTGTGGACACTGTTCCTTCTCCACAGGAGCTAAAATAAGCAATCATCCACATTGTGAAGTACCTTCAAGAAACTGCCTTTCAAGAAGATTTAAAGGCCCTTATTAAATATGGTTGTGTGTCCCAAAGCAGCCGGCTAAGCTCGCTTGCACCGTTTCTTGATCACAGAAATATAATAAGAGTGGGAGGGAGACTAGACGCTTCTCATCTTCCATATGAAGCAAAACATCAAATGATCCTTCCGAGTTCACACCCAATCACAAAATTATTGATGTCTGCACTTCATACGGAAAATATGCACGCTGGCCCTCAAGCTTTATTATCTATTGCAAGGCAAAATTACTGGATACTAGGAGGTAAACAATTAGCCCAATCAATCGTTAACAACTGCATGAAATGTTTTAAAGCTAAACCCAAAACTATTGAGCAGTTAATGGGAAATTTACCTCCCGAACGAGTCCAACCATTCAGGCCATTCATGAATGTAGGAGTAGACTTCTTCGGTCCAGTATACATTCATTACAGAATTCGTGGTAAACATAGTCAACAAAGGCATATGTTTCCGTTTTCGTATGTTTCTCAACAAAGGCGGTACACCTAGAACTCGTGACGGATTTAACAACTCAAGCGTTTCTTGGAGCTTTGAAAAGATTTGTGGCAAGAAGAGGATGTCCAGCAAAAATCTTCTCCGACAATGCTACCAACTTTATGGGTGCTCGAAACGAACTGAGCGAGCTTAACTCCAAGGTATTTACTGAAGAAGGTCAAGAATCCATACAAAATTATTGTAGCGGAATAGCTATCGTTTGGAAACCTATACCTCCACGTTCTCCTCACTTTGGAGGTTTGTGGGAGGCAGCTGTAAAATCATCCAAACATCATATGAAACGCATCTTTTCAAGCGCTTCATTGACTCAGGAAGAACTTACAACAGTCCTGGCACAGATAGAAGCAATCCTTAACTCTAGACCATTAACTGCAATTTCGAATGACCCTAATGATCTTGAGGCCTTAACTCCTGGACATTTTTTGATTGGAGCCCCTTTAACAGCAATGGTAGACCCAGAAGCAGCTAGAGCACCTAACCTTACTCATGTTGCTAGATGGAATTTGGTAACATCTATTCATAGGGAGTTTTGGCGCAGATGGGCACACGAGTACCTACAAGAAATACAACAAAGGTATAAATGGAAACATCCTCAAGCCGACATCAAGCCGGGTACACTAGTACTTATTAAAGAAGATAACTTACCTCCTCTTAAATGGCATAAGGGAAGGGTTTTAAGAACTATCCTAGGACCCGATAAATTAGCAAGAGTTGTCGACATTAAAACCACTGCTGGAGAACTAAGACGATCCATTGCCAAAATTTGCCCTCTTCCAACTGAAGTTCAACCAAAGGAAACCACAGAAGAACCAATCAATGCAGACCACATTAACAACCCAATGAAAACTCACGATAAAGAACCTCCACTTACAGTACATGTGGCAACAAACATAAAGACTAACAATCGACATCAGCTTCTAAGAATCAAAACTGATGTAAAACATCCACTTAAAGGTCGCTTCCTCCCCATACAGGAACGTCTTCACCGAAAACGCGAAAACTCAGAACCGTCATGTGTGCCAACTCAAAAAATCAAACTGAGTCCAATAAAAACACTATTGGTTTGTCTGTTTCTAATAGGCACGGCATTCGGGCAGAATACTAAACCAAACGCAATCGATATTCAAAATTTCAAAACCAACCCTGGTTTATATTTCGAAGACATTGGGCAAATGAAGCTTATAACAGACGAATGGAATCTTTTCGTTTATTTCAATATGACCAGTTATTGGCAAGAGTTCCAAGGAATCCAAAGGAGCATCAACCAACTAAGAGCTAGATGTGAGGCACAACTGATCCCTAATCCAAACAATCTTTGCAAACCCATCATTGATCATCTAGAACTGCGCCTTCAGGAATCAGAAAACTTAAATGAAATACTAAAGTACAGGAACGGAATGGCAATAAGAAAAAGAAGATCACCATTCGACTTTGTTGGCACTGTCGCAAATAAGCTATTCGGAGTTCTAGATCAAGACTACGCACAGTATATAGAAGACAACATTCAAATGGCCCAAATAAACGAGAAGCATCTTCTTGAACTGAGCAAAAATCAAACCTCAATTATTGAATCTACCACAAATATCCTCAACAAATCATTGACTTCTATAAACGAACAGTTCACGACCATCAAACTACATTTGACAAACATTGACGATTCAATAGAGAATTTGAATAAAACCATGCAAAGAAACGAAATTCTTAACTACATTACAATTTTCGTTACTCAAATAATGGACAGCTTTCAACGAACTCAAATAGCAATTTTGGAATCTGTGTCCGATACTCATCATGGAAGAATAAACGCTTTACTACTTTCTCCCACTCAATTCTTGAATCAACTGGAGAGAATCTGAATCTGAAAATCAGCTTACAGTTTATTGATAAAGTCGATGAAGTTGACATACCAATTGTCACACTCAAAGAAATAAAAAGTGTGTGTCGAAATCAACTATCGAACAAAAAATCACCTGGGTACGATCTAATAACTGCTCAGGTTATGAAAGAAATGCCATCAAAAGCCTTCATAAAACTCCAATTCATAATAAATGCATGCCTAAAGACCCAATATGTCCCACATCATTGGAAAATTGCTGAAGTAATTGTTATACCAAAGCAAGGTAAGCCACCAACAGAAGTGACGTCTTACAGACCAATATCGCTTATACCAATAATGGCAAAAGTCTTTGAAAAATCGCTACTGAAAAGACTGAGCAAGGTCATAGAAGAAAGAAATCTAATCCCAAATCATCAGTTTGGATTTAGAAATAAACATTCCACGATAGACCAAGTTCATAGAATAACGGATACAGTTGAAAAAGCATTAGAAGAAAAACAAGTATGTTCGGCTATATTTTTAGATGTTGCTCAAGCATTCGACAAGGTATGGCATGAGGGGCTAGCGTACAAACTGCAAAGGGACCTACCCAGGCAGTACTACGAAATACTAAAATCTTATATCTCAAACCGGCTCTTCAGAGTACGGTATGATCAAGAATATTCAAAGCTATGTAATATACAAGCCGGTGTTCCACAAGGAAGCGTCCTAGGACCTACCCTGTATTTGCTATATACAAGGGATATTCCAGTGGATAACAACACCATTATGGCTACTTTTGCGGATGATACCGCAATTTTGGCATCCAATAAGTGCGTCGTCAAGGCTGCTGAGAAATTGCAAAATGCCGTCGACACCGTTAGTGATTGGACCAAAAAATGGCGTATCAAGCTCAATGAAGCTAAATCTGCACATATAAACTTTACAAATAAAAAGTTAAGCTACGTTCAAATATTCATCAACAATCAAGCTGTACCCTACGCCAATACGGCCAAATACCTTGGGATGAATTTGGATGCAAAGCTAAAATGGAAAGAGCATATCAAAAAGAAAAGGGAAGAGCTCAACTTGAAATATAGAAAAATGTACTGGTTACTCGGTAGAAATTCGGACTTATCTGTCGAAAATAAAATAATGCTTTATAAACAAGTACTTAGACCTGTTTGGACCTATGGAATCCAATTATGGGGCTGTTCAAAGAAAACAAATACTGAAATCATCCAAAAGTTCCAAAACAAAGTCCTTCGTGGAATAGTAAATGCACCATGGTATATAAGAAATAGCGATTTACATCGTGACCTACAAATAGAAACGGTTACAGAAGTTGTAAGAAAACATGCTGTATCACACAATCAGCGACTGCATAGTCATATCAACTCTGAAATGGAGTCTGTATTAAATACGAGAGGCAATGTTCGGAGATTAAGAAGAACCAAGCCACACGAGCTAATGGCCTAAAAGTCATGGGAAGCATTAAAAGTTTAAGCTTCCCTTAAAGAGATAATATTATTGAGAAAGAAAAATCTGTTGTCGATCGTTATAGATTGGTTCTGATTATGAGGAGTTTTTAGTGGGTAAGAATCCCACACTACTTGGTATCGAATACTACTAAGTGTCTTTTGAAGATTTACTCCTGACAAAAAAAAAAAAAAAAAAAAAAACTGGAGAGAATTAGGTTGACGATACCAAGTTCACTAACATTACCTGGATACGACGAGCATAATCTTCCCAAACTGTATGAACTTCTTAGAGGAAAAGCACGTGTAACATCCTCAGCAATCGTATTTCTTGTCAAATTACCTCTATTGAATACACAGGTGTTTCAACTGTATAAACTTATACCATTACCAGTTCAGCATAACAAATATTTCATCTTCATACAACCATCAACAGCATTCTTAGCTGTAACTCCATTCAGGGATCAACACTTTTCACTATCACAAACTGAATATCTGGGTTGCATCCATATCAGCGAGAGAAATTATCTATGTAAGCAGCGACATCCAGTTTTCAACGCAAATGCCTTGGAAAACCAATGTGAAATCTACATGTTAGATCATAAAAAGCAGCTCTCATCGTATTGCAAACTAAGATCTACCGATGTTGACAGGATGTGGATCCAGCTTCATAATCCTAATCACTGGGTGTTTGCCTTTCATCACGAAGAAATAGTCTCGGCAGTATGCGGATCTGATGTTTTAACGGCAAAACTTCAAGGCATAGGACTTATGAAACTAACAGCTAACTGTATCATCAAACAACCCACCCTAACTATTAATGCTCATAATTTATATGTATCAGAACTAAGTGCCTCATTTCTGCCGACACTTAACTTGAGTGTATTCGTGGATAAGTTTGAAATCGAGCCAATACAAGCTAAAAACCAGAAGAAAGAGGAAATCATCATTCGAGGAGAAGACGACTTAACACTACTCAAAGAGAAAATAGCATATCAAAAAACACAGCAAACATTACCAAGCAAAATCTCTCACCATGATGTTCATCAGTACTCGGTTGGTTACCTTTCATTTTTTGGAGTTGTAATTCTGGCCACACTTTTGCTACTACTACGGAGGAAGATGGCAATTGCTCAATCCCCACATGCTATAGAGTTTGAGCTCAAAGATCTCAACGCCGGGGAGAATGTTGACACACGGTTTTGATATATATATAATTTCCCTATAATTTATATTGTATGAAACACCCAATCCAAATCTAAAACACCCTACTTCCAATAAATATTCACATTCCCAACCTCATACTATGTTTCTCACGAAAAAATGCAATACTTGCACTTCTTTCTCGATATTGTTTATTTCTTTTCGTTGCAATATAATCCACGATCCTATTACAATTCTTTTCCCGCAAAACTAAATTATTGATGAATTGCATTTATGTAAATTAGTATAAATACTCATAATAAGTTAAGAATAAAGTCACTTATCATTCACAAGTCAAAAGGTTGTTTTCTATTGTTACCCCGCACCAGTCGTAAGGAGCAATTAGTAAGAACCATCTCAACAAGGTTTGCTTGTTATTGTTACCCCGCACCAGTCGTAAGGAACAATAACTAAGTATGAACCAACCAGTCGATATCAAAAGAGGTTTCGACTTTAAACAATTACTATAGTTATTATTATCATTATTACATCTATACTTTCAATTATTCCGACATGAGTTTCAACATGACTTTTTTGACGGTGAATTGATTAAAAAAAACGTTTTAGATTTCCATTTTTTCTTTATGAAGTCACCCATTGAAGAAATCTATGTTTTCAAAAAAATGATTTAAATACATACGAATTTACAATAATGTTAGGAAATTAAGTAGTGAAAGTATAAAAACTCATCAGGCAAGTTTTTTTTTCTTTTCTGTTGGAGGTTTTTGAAATACCAGATGGAGCACTCAGGCCCAAGGACGGCAGAAGGTATGGGGAGGGTGGGGTTTAGACCCCACCTAACTTTTCTGAGCATGGGGTGCACGGTGCACCCCATTCTGGACTTGGAAATATACCAATCCAAAAAAATTTTTTATGAAATTATGAATACTGTTAGGTATACTAATTTTTGCTTATTTGACTGAGACTGACCAAGTGATTTGAATCATTTATTTATCGGTTAAAGACTCAACGTTATGAATTATTTCTTGTCCTTTTTTTTCTCCTTATATTATTATTATTCCTGTTGGTGGTTTTCAAAATAATTCAGCTGGACCACTGAGATCTAAATACCGGTCCATTGTACTACCAGTTAGCAACCTTCTATTTGTTATAGCCTTCCAGATGTTCGAAGAAAAGCCAAAAGACGCTGCCATGATAAGGAGCCTAAGTTACCAGCTCTCACCATGTCTGCGCCGATTATCTGTAACCTCATGCGAGAAAAAGCAGGACATGTATAGAGGAAGTGCTCTGAGGTGTCCTCATCTTCTCCACAAGACTCACAGAGTGTGGTATCACTTAAGCCTAACACGTTTAAGTGCTTGGCAAAAGAGAAGTGCCCGCTGGCAACCCCAATAAGCTTGCTACATTTTTGCTACTAGACAGCAAAAATGTTACAGTCTTCTTACTTACGTTGGGGAGCATACGTTTGGTCTGTCTGCATCCAATGGAGGCATGCCATTTACGGTTGTGCTCTTCACAGATCCAACCGTATATTGAAGCCCTCATTGAGGACGCTGGCAGACCAAGCGATGGTTCAGGTCCTGAGAAAGCTGTTTGCGATCCTTGCCTAGCAAGTTCATCGACGACTTCATTTCCAGTTATGCCGTAATGGCCCGGAACCCAAATGAGACTCAAGGAATTTAATCTTGCGATCGCATTCAGAGGGCTCATGCATTCCTGGCTCACTTTCGAAGTAGTTAGTTGAGAATGGCCTTAAGCACAGCTTGGCTGTCGCTGTAAATACAAATACTTCTCCCCATCCAACCATTGTTCGTAACGTAGCTTATAGCCATTTGAATGGCATACACCTTCGCTTGGAAGGCTGATTCGTATGAGCCTAAAAAGGCATGCAGTCGTATATCATCGTTCTCCACAAAGGTACAAGCGTCAGATTCATCATCGGTTTGGAACCATCTGTGAAAATTCGATAACTATCCTTTCCTGATTCAGATTCTAGAGTGGACCACTCCTGAACCGAAGAAAAGTTGACTGTGTATGCTTGACGTAGTTTGAGCCATGGGATGATCGTGTCGGACAGCATATCCATTTGTCGTGACTCAAAAGATATGCTGCTTGCGTGTTCCTCAAAGCTCCAGTGCGAATGGTACCAGAGACCACATCTCTCTAAACTAGAAATGGTCTTGAGAGTACACCCCATGATGTGGGTATCAAGGGAGGAAGATTCAGCAGTGCGTCGAGAGCAGCTCCCGGTTTTTTCTCCTTAATTTAAGCCACTCTTTTTTAAAAATATAATAAAACGTACGTTCCACGGAATATTCATTATGCACACATACGCGTGAGTTAAGAAGAACTATTGTCGATCCGCTGACGTTCCAGCGAAAGCCAACGGATTTTTGAAGCAATTATTAGAATCCTTTGAATTTTAATTTTTATTAATTATTTAGATTGAACTTTTCAACAAAGAGCTCCAACGGGCGAATTTGCGCGCTCTTGAATCACATCAAAAAGTAAATGGCGTAGTAATTAGTTTGGAGGCGATGAGAGATTCGAAATTTGAAACGATTTGGGAAAAAGCTGAAGCGAAATCTGTCGCACTTGGTTTGGGAAAACCGGCACTGCGGCGAATCCGGGCGGTTAGTAAACGTTTAGATTCTAATCCTGATTCAATGCACGTCTTTAAAACTCCCAAAGTATATTAAAAAACACTTATTGTGAAGTCTATGATTGTGTGCTGGCGTAATTAAGAGAACGACTTAATTCAAGTTCACTCTGTCACCTCGATGAGCTTGAAAATTTTGTAAAAGTAGAAGATATTGAAGTCGGTAAAATTATAGAATTTTATGGCAACGATTTCACAGAAGACCAGTTAATTCGCGATCGGGACACCTTTGTCGACATTATAAGCCGGAAACAAATAAATTTAAAACATGTAAAAGATGTAGTAACCTCGAAAAAAAATTGTTGGTGTGCAGCTCTTATCCCAGAATTTTTCAAACTCGCTCAGCTCATTTTGACAGTACCTGGTTCCACGTGCACTAATGAAAGGAGTTTCTCGAGTCTCAGGCGGCTCAAAAATTATCTTCGTTCTACTATGTTGCAAGATCGACTCAAAAACATTGCGACTTTACACATACACTATGACCAAACCAAAGCACTCCACTTGGAGCCATTGATTGATAGATTCGTGAAAAATAATTCCAAACGCGGTGCAGTATTTGCACTGAGCCAGTGATAAAGGTACTTTAAAAAATTATTTATATATGTTTGTTGAACATAACATGTATTATTTTTAATATACATATTTATCGCATTATTATAATAATAGTAATAAAAATAGTATTTTCCAAAAGTTACTCTCTTAATGAAAATTAGAAATATTATATATTCTTTAATAAAACTAAAATAAAACTACCATACCTTATTTTATTCTACCATGCTCCCCACCTAAAAAAATTGTGTTCTGCCGCCCCTGCTCAGGCCTAAATACCGAATCATGGTACTACCAGTTTGCAACCTTCTATTTGTTATAGCTTTACTGATGTTCGGAGAAAAACCAAAAGACGCTGCCATGATAAGGAGCCTAAGTTACCAGCTCTCACCATGTCTGCACAGAGTATCTGTAACCTCATCCGAGAGAAAAAAACAAGGACATTCACAGAGGAAGTGCTCTGCGGTGTCCTCATCTTCTCCGCAAGATTCAAAGAGTATGGTATCACTTATGCCTAACACGTTTAAATGCTTGGCAAAAGATAAGTGCCCGCTGGCGACGCCAATAAGCTTTCTACTGTCTTTTCTTTTTTTGTAGTAGTAGTAGTAAGTTTATTTCTTAATAAAAATTCAGCTCTTACAATTTTGTATAAACATAGAATAAAGTAAGAAATCTAAGTACATTTTATATTTTTAGAAAAAAAAATAGTGTTAAATGCACATAACCCATAGCAAAACTTAAATCCAATAAATAATCTTAGGGTGGGGTGACCCTTAAGTAACTAAAAGAATTATTAAATAAATGCTTAAGGAAGAAATCCAAAACAAAAATAGATCAAGTAAAATGATAAATTATTTTAATTACACAGTCATTGGTCAGAGAACTAAAAATGAGAAACACGCAGAGGAGTTTGCGATTTAAACTAATTTATATATTATGTTAGCAGAAAAAACTGTCTATATACACGAAAACTCAAAAGTGTTTCCAAATCATTAAAACCCAAACTATATAACCAAGCCTTTAATTGCTTCAAAAATATATTTGCTGTTCTGAGAGTTTTTAGAGAGACAGGGATTTTATTAAATAAACGACAAGATGATATAATGTAAAAGTTTCGAAAAGCTGTGGTGCGAAAAGTAGGAATAGAGACTAAATTCAAGACATTACCTCGAAGATTATGATTGTCTAGTATTCTAAAATTAAAATTTTCGGACCTTACAAAAAATGCTTCCAGAACTTTAAAGCAGTAGAGGTGACGTATAGGAAGAATTTTTAAATCTCGAAAACAGATTTTTCTCACAATATACTTTTGTAATATCAAGAACGGATGAATCTTATTATAATAAGAGCCACCCCAACAACATATTCCATATTGCAATCTAGAATGGAAAACTGCATAGCAAATTGAAGTGAGTAATTGCGATGAGCAAACCCTTCTTAAGTAAAAGAAATGTCTGAGTGTACAGCGGAAACATTTTCTCAAAGAACTAGTATGGTTAGAAAAAGACATTTTAGAATCAATAATTAGGCCTAGGTATATGAATTCATCAACTGTTTCAATCGAGAAACAATAAATTGTCACTGCAATTTCGATTACTCAGAAAGGTATCAGAAGAACAACAAGCACAGTTCACTAATTTGAATTTTCGACATTCGGGAGCATGAAAGACAATATCAGCACCAGCTGGGAAGGAATTCGCTTGAGACAAACAGAAAAATATTAATTTTGTTTTTGAGCTAATTAATAACTCATGTTTAGCAAACCACATTCGAAATAAGTTGAGATCCCAATTTATATCAGAAATAAGATCTAGAAGACTAAGTGATCCATATGCAACACATCCAATATCGTCAAGTGACATAAATCAAGTACACAAAGACATTTACACTAACTCCAAAAACAATTTCGTCACTTTCATTGACAAATGACAAATTCTCTAAACACTGTACTATGTTCTATTTAGAAGACAGAAATAGTTTAACTATCAAATAAATATTGCGACTATACTTTTCTATCAAAGGAAAACCCAGCAAAATTATTTTAGACAACGAATTCCAAAGCATAAACGTTAAAGACTTGTTAAGGCAAGAGAACATCGAAGTTCACTTCACCAAACCGAATAGCCACAGTGCCACACGACACAGGTAACTCAGACATTGAGAGACTTCACAGCACCATCAGTGAGAAAATGAGAGCACTCACAACCGAAAAATCAGAATTAAAAACAAAAGAAAAAATATATAAGTGTGTAGAATGGTATAACAAGTCAGTACATTCAGCAATAAAATTCAAACCAATAGATGTTCTAGAAGGTAGAGTAGATAAACAAAAATTTAAAACAAACATGCAGGATATAAAGGACAAAATTATTAATAAACTAAACACAAATAGAGAAGAATATAACGAGGAACGATAAGAAGGACTATTTAGGAATTATGAAGCACTTAGACATAAAGAAGAACCTACAACCTAGATATAGAAAACTTAAACTACATAATGTACATCCTTCAAATATTAAAAGACCAACCAAATTTTCAGATCAAATAAATATTAGTATTCCTACTAATGACAGCAACGACAATTGACGCAACATTGACCATAGAAAAAATTGATTCAAACAGTGGATTCATAGAAATTAAACTATGAAACGTTGAAATAGCAAGAATTTATGATGCCATGCTACACATTATAAACCCCACAGAAGAAGATATATCCAATATTTAAATTGACAACGGAAAAGAAATTTTATTTCATGAGTTAGAATCACTAAAATACAAATTACATACAATTATCCCACACAGACACAAAAGAGGACTTATCTTAGCAACATAGAAGGTACAGGTATGAAATGGTTATATGGAACAATGGACGAAAACGAAAAAAAAACAAATATTCACTAATGATAGTTTTAATCAATCTTTTGTAACGTTAAAACAAACCATTGAAAAAGATAGATTTAAAATTTTAAATCAATTCAATAATATTAAAAAGGTAACTATTAAATGGAATAACAAACTTATTTACTTAGAATCATTATTAAGAATTGGAATAATAAAAGACTGTATCGAACACATTCAAAATAACATTGCTTCAAGTAGAACAGGAATAATGGGAAACATTATTTTAAGTAAAGAGGAAATAATGCAATATGACATAAGTTGCGAGAAGCTAAAAAATATAAAAATTGGAACAGCTCTGTATAAAAATGAAAAAATTGTTTTTATAATTAAAATACCTACCCAATGAACTAATAGAGACAAGAAAATATTTAGTTACCTCCTTAACAAATATGAATTTTGAAGAATTATTAATAGATGACGAAGAAATCATTAAGATAAACGAAACTTTATACTATAAACTCGAACCAAATGTAGAATTTAAAAATTTAACTGTCTGTATGAAAACGAAGAACTACCAAATGAAAATAAATGAAATTGAAAATGGTTTGTTATTGCTAAAGAACATTAAAGATATAAATTTGTCAAGTACTTGTGATGAAAGAATTACACCTTTAAATGGAAACTTTTTATTAAACTTTAACAGCTGCAAACACAAAATATTGAATAACACTTTTACCAACAATAAAGATCTATTTGAGGAAAGATTTACTATCCCCTACGAGATAAGCTTTAATACAACTAAGGAACAATTAAGTTTCGATGATATCATAATAAAACAAATAGAAAATATCGAAAACATTAACGAATAAAAATTCAACCATAAGAACCATGTTATGTTTAATATTTATGTTGGATTCATAATTGTTCTAATAACTTAGTTTAATAATTTATATGTTTACTAGCTGTGCCCGCGACTTCGTCCGCGTGGAATAGTGACTTTCAGCAGCATTTTTAACTTTTTAGGAAATAAAACTTATAGCCTTAAAAATGGCGGTATTTCCAAAAAAACATTCAACCGCTATTTCAACACCTTGTAGCCCTGTTAAAAATACTTTTTAGAACGTAGTTTTTGAATTCCCATTTCCGTTCCCGTGGGAATATAAGGATAGATATATAGCCTTTATCCTTCCGCATGTTCTAGACCATCTCTGTAGCTAATTTAATAAAATCTGTTTAGCAGTTTGAACGGGAGACATACGAAAAACATACCGACATAGCTACATTCGCATTTTCAATATTAGTAAAGACTCCCGTTCCCGTGGGAATATGGTGACCGTTTTCGTGGGAATATGTGGATAAGTTAAAGTTAATGTTACTCCGGGATTATGGAGCATTCCCACAGTGAAAGAATTTTTGAAATCGGTGCTGTAGTGTAAAAGTTCCCGTATACGTTCCTGCTCCCGTGGGAATAAAGGGAAAAAATATATAGTCTATGTCTTTCTTCAGGTTCTGAACAATCTTTGTTTACAATTTCATTTAAATCGGTATATTTGTTTGGGCGGGAGATGGTAACATAGAACGACAAACAGACAGAGCTCCTTTCACACTTATTAAATTAGTAAGGACTCCCGTTCCTGTAGGAATATGTGGATGAATTAAAGTTAATTTTACACAGGGATAGTGTAGCATTCTAACGGTGAAAGAATTTTTGAAATCGGTGTTGTATTTAGGGAGCCGTAGGAATATGGGGATGAATTAGTTTTTATATTACTCGGGGGTAGTGTAGCATTCTAACGGTGAAAGAATTTTTGAAATCGGTGTAGCATTTTAAGGGTGAAAGAATTTTTGAAATCGGTGCTGTAGTGTCAAAGTTCCCGTAAACGTTCCTGCTCCAGTGGGAATATAGGGAACCGTAGGAATATGGGGATGAGTTAGTTTTTATGTAACTCGGGGATAGTGTAGCATTCTAAGAATGAAAGAATTTTTGAAATCGGTGCTGTAGTGTCAAAGTTCCCGTATACGTTCCTGCTCCTGTGGGAATAAAGGGAACCTTAGGAATATGGGGATGAACTAGTTTTTATGTTACTCGGGGGAAGTATAGCATTCTAACGGTGAAAGAATTTTTGAAATCGGTGCTGTAGTGTCAAAGTTCCCGTATACGTTCCTGCTCCCGTAGGAATATGGGGATGAATTAGTTTTTATGTTACTCGGGGATAGTGTAGCATTCTAACGGTGAAAGAATTTTTGAAATCGGTGCTGTAGTGTCAAAGTTCCCGTATACATTCCTGCTCCCGTGGGAATATAGGGAACCGTAGGAATATGGGAATGAATTAGTTTTTATGTTACTCGGGGATAGTGTAGCATTCTAACGGTGAAAGAATTTTTGAAATCGGTGCTGTAGTGTCAAAGTTCCCGTATACGTTCCTGCTCACGTAGGAATATGGGGATGAATTAGTTTTTATGTTACTCGGGGATAGTGTAGCATTCTAACGGTGAAAGAATTTTTGAAATCGGTGCTGTAGTGTCAAAGTTCCCGTATACGTGCCTGCTCCCGTGGGAATATAGGGAACCGCAGGAACATGGGGATGAGTTAGTTTTTATGTAACTCGGGGATAGTGTAGCATTCTAAGAATGAAAGAATTTTTGAAATCGGTGCTGTAGTGTCAAAGTTCCCTTATACGTTCCTGCTCCAGTGGGAATATAGGGAACCGCAGGAATATGGGGGTGAATTAGTTCTTATGATACTCGGGGATAGTGTAGCATTCTAAGGGTGAAAGAATTTTGGAAATCGGTGCTGTAGTGTCAAAGCTCCCTTATACGTTCCTGCTCCCGTGAGAATATAGGGAACCGCAGGAACATGGGGATGAATTAGTTTTTATGTTACTCGGGGATAGTGTAGCATTCTAACGGTGAAAGAATTTTTGAAATCGGTGCTGTAGTGTTAAAGTTCCCGTATACGTTCCTGCTCCTGTGGGAATATAGGGAACCGTAGGAATATGGGGATGAATTAGTTTTTATGTTACTCGGGGGTAGTGTAGCATTCTAACGGTGAAAGAATTTTTGAAATCGGTGCTGTAGTGTCAAAGTTCCCTTACACGTTCCTGCTCCCGTGGGAATATAGGGAACCATAGGAATATGGGGATGAATTAGTTTTTATGTTACTCGGGGGTAGTGTAGCATTCTTAGGGTAAAAGAATTTTTGAAATCGGTGCTGTAGTGTCAAAGTTCCCGTATACGTTCCTGCTCCCGTGGGAATATAGGGAACCGTAGGAATATGGGGATGAATTAGTATTTATGTTACTCGGGGATAGTGTAGCATTCTAACGGTGAAAGAGTTTTTGAAATCGGTGCTGTAGTGTCAAAGTTCCCGTATACGTTCCTGCTCCCGTGGGAATATAGGGATCCGTAGGAATATGGGGATGAATTAGTTTTTATGTTACTCGGGGATAGTGTAGCATTCTAAGGGTGAAAGAATTTTTGAAATCGGTGCTGTAGTGTCAAAGTTCCCGTATACGTTCCTGCTCCTGTGAGAATATAGGGAACCGTAGGAATATGGGGATGAATAAGTTTTAATGTTACTCGGGGATAGTGTAGCATTCTAAGGGTGAAAGAATTTTTGAAATCGGTGCTGTAGTGTCAAAGTTCCCGTATACTGTCCTGCTCCCGTAGGAATATGGGGATGAACTAAATTTAATGTTACTCGGGGATAGTGTAGGATTCTAACGGTGAAAGAATTTTTGAAATCGGTGCTGTAGTGTCAAAGTTCCCGTATATGTTCCCGCCCCCGTGGGAATATAGGGAACCGTAGGAATATGGGGATGAATTAGTTTTTATGTTACTCAGGGATAGTTTAGGATTCTAACGGTGAAAGAATTTTAGAAATCGGTGCTGTAGTGTCAAAGTTCCCGTATACGTTCCTGCTCCAGTGGGAATATAGGGAACCGTAGGAATATGGGGATGAATTAGTTTTTATGTTACTCGGGGATAGTGTAGGATTCTAACGGCGAAAGAATTTCTGAAATCGGTGCTGTAGTGTCAAAGTTCCCGTATACGTTCCTGCTCCAGTGGGAATATAGGGAACCGTAGGAATATGGGGATGAATTAGTTTTTATGTTACTCGGGGATAGTGTAGCATTCTAAAGGTGAAAGAATTTTTGAAATCGGTGCTGTGGTGTTAAAGTTCCCGTATACGTTCCTGCTCCTGTGGGAATATAGGGAACCATAGGAATATGGGGATGAATTAGTTTTTATGTTACTCGGGGATAGTGTAGGATTCTAACGGTGAAAGAATTTTTGAAATCGGTGCTGTAGTGTCAAAGTTCCCGTATACGTTCCTGCTCCCGTGGGAATATAGGGAACCGTATGAATATGGGGATGAGTAAGTTTTTATGTTACTCGGGGATAGTGTAGCATTCTAACGGTGAAAGAATTTTTGAAATCGGTGCTATAGTAACAAAGTTCCCTTATACGTTCCTGCTCCCGTGGGAATATAGGGAACCGTAGGAATATGGGGATGAATTAGTTTTTATGTTACTCGGGGATAGTGTAGCATTCTAACGGTGAAAGAATTTTTGAAATCGGTGCTGTAGTGTCAAAGTTCCCGTATACTTCCTGCTCCTGTGGGAATATAGGGAACCGTAGGAATATGGGGATGAGTTAGTTTTTATGTTACTCGGGGATAGTGTAGCATTCTAAGGGTGTAAAAATTTTTGAAATCGGTGCTGTAGTGTCAAAGTTCCCTGGAGTTCCTGCTCCAGTGGGAATATAGGGAACCGTAGGAATATGGGGATGAATTAGTTTTTATGTTAATCGGGGGAAGTGTAGCATTCTAACGGTGAAAGAATTTTTGAAATCGGTGCTGTAGTGTCAAAGTTCCCGTATACGTTCCTGCTCCCGTGGGAATAACGGGAACCGTAAAAATATGGGGATGAATTAGTTCTTATGTTACTCGGGGATAGTGTAGCATTCTAACGGTGAAAGAATTTTTGAAATCGGTGCTGTAGTGTCAAAGTTCCCGTATACGTTCCTGCTCCCGTAGGAATATGGGGATGAATTAGTTTTTATGTTACTCGGGGATTGTGTAAGATTCTAACGGTGAAAGAATTTTTGAAATCGGTGCTGTAGTGTCAAAGTTCTCGTATACGTTCCTGATCCCATGGGAATATAGGGAACCGTAGGAATATGGGGATGAATTAGTTTTTATGTTACTCGGGGATAGTGTAGCATTCTAAGGGTGAAAGAATTTTTGAAATCGGTGCTGTAGTGTCAAAGTTCCCGTATACGTTCCTGCTCCAGTGGGAATATAGGGAACCGTAGGAATATGGGGATGAATTAGATTTTATGTTAATCGGGGGAAGTGTAGCATTCTAACGGTGAAAGAATTTTTGAAATCGGTGCTGTAGTGTCAAAGTTCCCGTATACGTTCCTGCTCCCATGGGAATATAGGGAACCGTAGGAATATGGGGATGAATTAGTTTTTATGTTACTCGGTGATAGTGTAGCATTCTAACGGTGAAAGAATTTTTGAAATCGGTGATGTAGTGTAAAAGTTCCCGTATACGTTCCTGCTCCCGTGGGAATATAGCGAACCGTAGGAATATGGGGATGAATAAGTTTTTATGTTACTCGGGGATAGTGTAGCATTCTAACGGTGAAAGAATTTTTGAAATCGGTGATGTAGTGTCAAAGTTCCCGTATACGTTCCTGCTCCCGTGGGAATAACGGGAACCGTAAAAATATGGGGATGAATTAGTTCTTATGTTACTCGGGGATAGTGTAGCATTCTAAGGGTGAAAGAATTTTTGAAATCGGTGCTGTAGTGTCAAAGTTCCCGTATACGTTCCTGCTCCCGTAGGAATATGGGGATGAATTAGTTTTTATGTTACTCGGGGATTGTGTAGGATTCTAACGGTGAAAGAATTTTTGAAATCGGTGCTGTAGTGTCAAAGTTCTCGTATACGTTCCTGATCCCATGGGAATATAGGGAACCGTAGGAATATGCGGATGAATTAGTTTTTATGTTACTCGGGGATAGTGTAGTGTAGTGTGAACGTAATTTGCGCCTAAGAAGGGTACGGCAAACATCTAACTGATGAGCCCAATTGCCGGGCGAAACGCATTATGGAGTTGAGGTGATCTTTTCGATCTTCAACATACATTTTTTTAATAAAAAAATTTTTTTTCTTTGTTAAAATATTTTGTAATAATTCAATCAATTACAACTCCAGGACAAAACAAAAACAATAACAAACACTTGTTTGCTATTTCTTCTTTTAATAAATTAATTTCAAACCAAGGAAACTTTTGTTTACTTTCTAAGTTTAATAATGCTTGTATATTTGCTTAGAAATAAAATTCAATGCATGTGAGTGCAGTGGATTTTATAAGTGTCGGTGTAATAGTTATAGCAACAACTATAACCCCCCACGTAAATATCATTTGATTGAATATTTACCTAATCACAAAATATGCACTCTGCATATTTTGTTTCAAAGTTTCACAAGAAAAAATAAACTCATTGAAAATATGCACTCTGCATATTTTGTTTCAAAATTTCACAAGAAAAATAAACTCATTGCAAAATATGCACTCTGCATATTTTGTTTCACAACAATTCCTAAAAAGATAAATAAATGCTAAATTCGCAGTTTGCGCATTTTTTGTGTCAGAGCTCCACTTACAAACAGACACGAGCACTCTAATAACTGCAAGCTATGGAATCTGCATAGCTTGAGAAATATTAATAATTCTTAATCAGTTCTCTCCTAACATTCATGTCATAAAGTTCGTTTCTCTTGTCCCAAACTGTATTCGAATTGTGTTAATTAAATAAAAAAAGAAAACAAATAAAGATAGTTTTATTGTTTCATTTCTGGCGCAGTCGGTAGGATCCGAAAATTTACACAAATCGAAAAACAAAGAACTTAGTACAATAAAATCAGTGGTATTTGATATTTGTGTCTCTACGAAAAAGAGAAAAGAAAAAAAATACAAAGTACAAGAAAAATAAAGAACTTAGTACAATAAAATCAGTGCGGTATTTGACATTTGTGTCTCTACGAAAAAGAGAAAAAAAATACAAAGTACAAGAAACGAACATTTTTTTTTTTATCAAATAATACAAAAAAAAAAAGACAGAAGGAGTGAACTCAAAATTGCACCCGGAAACCCATCCAACTATCTACTTTAACGATTTACAAATACTTGCAGAGAATCGACGCCGACGGCTGTTTGAAACGGAATTCGCAAAAGTGTTCGACTAGACTACTGGAGCTGTTTGGAAACAGAGAATCGACGGCTGTTTGAAACGGAATTCGCAAAAGTGTTCGACTAGACTACTGGAGCTGTTTGGAAACAGGTACCTCTACCCTATATGTTTTTTTTTTTTTTTTTGTGAAAATTACTATTTAGTGTTATCCACTTTAATGCTTCTTTGAAAATATAAATATATAAATGTAAACTTATTTCCTCTGTCTATATACATGTCGAATCCAAGTGAAGAACTTAATAGATTAAAAAGCCAGTCAGAGGCAATCACCGAGATAGTTAACCAATTCCATCAAGACTTAGAATCTCGCGGTAGTTTTCCCGAATACAACTCTTCTTCCTCTCCGCAAAATAACATGCTTTCTTTAAATGTAAACCCACTCAAATACTTATCTAGTTTGCCAGAATTCCATGGCGAATACCTTGATCTTCAGAATTTTCTAGATCTTATAGATAAAGTCCACCCACTTTTAATAAAATACGATGAACTGAGCCAAAGTATTTTTTCTGATAAAATAAGAGCTAAACTAAAAGGCAGAGCAAGGGAAGTTGTCGAAATTAATAACCATGTTACTACATGGAACGAAATAAAGACAATTTTAATTAATAACTTTGGCGACAGACGAACTTTAGAAGAATTGTTTGATGAGCTAAGAGGAGCCACATTTAGAAACAATAGTGTAGAATTTTATAACCAAATCAAACATATTTTAAGAAGACTCAACAATTAAACTAAACAAATTTTTGATGCAAACAGTGCAACTTCAGAAGTTAACATTACACAGAACATACAATCTGCTTTACATATATATAAAGCCAAGTTACCAGAGCCAATGCGCTCATTGCTTTATTGTAGAAATCCAAAGACTTTAGAAGAAGCCATCAACATTCTACACGAATCAGGTTACGCATATTTCTCACAATCAGGGAAACGCCAAATAGACCATGTAAATAATAATAGGGAAAGGGATATGAATAGAAATGCAATCTCAGGATACAACAGCAAATCTAATTACAAGAATGATACAAATTTTTACCCAAAAAGGGAACAAATTCAGAATAATTTACCTTCACGAAGTCAGAATACTAGTTTTAAAAACTCTAATACAGGAAATTCAAGTTCTGGAAATAGTTATAACCGTAATAACAATTTTAGATATTCTTATAATAACAACTATCCGAATTACGGAAATCCCTATTCAAGTAACGCTTATTCCCGAAATCCAAATGCAGGATATTCCAATTTTGCTCATGCTTCCTCAAATAATAAATATCAAAACATTAACCACAATCAAACTTATAATCCGTACAATAATAATAATAGTCCCAATGATTACACTAGAACCCCTAACCCTAACCAAAATATTCAAAAATCATCAATCACCAATAACCGAGTAGAACCAATGGAAGTCAATCATCAGTGTGCCATCGATATCGGAAATTTTCCGGAAACAGCCCAAACACACTCTGTTACATAATGATAAAAGACAAAAAATTCTAAATAGACACCGGTGCTTCGAACTCGATAGTTAACCCTCAAATATTTAAGAATTATTCACTTATTAAACTAATCAAACCAATAGCTTTAAAATCACTAAATAAAGAAACTTTGATAACGGAAAAGATAATAGTAGATTGTTTCAAGGAATTTGGAAACTCAAAAGATAAATTGGAATTTTTTATTTACAACTTCCACGAAAAATACGACGGGTTGATAGGAAATGACATACTATTAAAGTATGACGCAGAGATAAATTATAAAAACAAGTGGATTAAAATTAACAATACTGAAATTAAATTAAATTTTAACCATATTAAAGGGAATACATTATATCAAATAGATCCAGGGGAACATTACTATAAAATCCCAGTAAAACAGAAATCAGGGCATACATTAATTAATGAACTAAAGTTAAATGAACATATAACAGTTTTAGAAGGTATTTGTAATGTTGAAAACTTTAAAGCAAGAACCAAAATATTAAATACAGATAATAAACCCCACGTAATAGATTTATATAAGCCTTTTAAGACAACAGAAATCGCAGAAATATATAACTTTGATAACGTCGAACCTCATGAAATCAATCAGAATCCTAACAATAACGTAATTACACAAATTAGAGTAGAACACCTTAATATAGAAGAAGAACAACATCTCAAGAAACTTATACAACAATTTAAAGAAATATTTAGTAATTCAGAACCACTTACTTTTACAAACAAAATAAAACATAGTATAAAAACCACCGACAATACTCCAATAAAAAGTAAAATTTATAGGTATCCCTACATTCATAAAATCGAGATACAGAAACAAATTCAAGAAATGTTAGAAAACAACATAATTCAACCAAGCTCCAGCCCTTACAATAGTCCTGTATGGGTCGTCCCCAAAAAACAAGATGCGTCGGGGAAAACCAAATGGAGATTGGTTATCGACTATCGAAAATTAAATGAGAAAACGGTAGATGATCGCTACCCAATTCCTAATATTGATGAAATATTAGACAAATTGGGAAAAAGCAATTACTTTTCGACAATCGATTTAAGAAGCGGATTTCATCAAATAGAGATGCATGAAGCAGATGTTGAAAAAACTGCATTCTCTGTTGATAACGGACACTACGAATTCCGTAGAATGCCGTTTGGGCTAAAAAACGCCCCCAGTACATTCCAAAGACTTATGGACATAGTATTAAGAGAACATATCGGAACTAAATGTTTGGTCTATATGGATGACATTATTGTCTTCTCTAATGGACTCGATGAACATATCAAAAACCTTAAGTCCATATTTTCAAAACTCAAACAGGCCAAATTAAAAATTCAGTTGGACAAATGTGAATTTTTGAGGAAAGAGGTAGAATTTCTGGGACATGTTGTTAACGAGGAAGGAATACAACCCAATACAAAGAAAGTAGAAGTTATTAGGAACTATATCATCCCCAAAACACAAAAGGAAATTAAGAGATTCTTAGGTATTTCCGGTTACTACAGGAAATTCATTATGAATTTCGCTGAAATTGCAAAACCCATGACAAAATATCTCAAGAAAAACGCAAAAATTGATATTCACGATATAAAATATGTACAAAGTTTTGAAACGCTTAAAAATAAATTGGTTACGTCACCAATACTGATATACCCAGACTTCAACAAAATATTTGAGGTCACTACTGATGCAAGCCAATACGCTATAGGAGGAGTATTGTCGCAGGAAAATTAACCAATTGCATTCGTATCTCGCACACTAAATGAGCACGAAGTTAACTATTCAACTATAGAAAAAGAGCTCCTTAGCATAGTTTGGTGTTTGAAACAATTCAGACCATATATTTTTGGAAGAGAAATAAAATTGTTTACAGACCACCAACCTTTGGTTTGGTTAGACAATTTAAGATAACCTAACGGTAAATTAATACGTTGGAAGCTCCAGTTAGGAGAATATAATTACAAAATCTTTTATAAAAGGGACAATATTATTACCCTAAAATGAAAGCTAAAATTACAGAATTTATTAACAATTGTGAAATTTGTATTCTAGAAAAGTATGAAAGAAAACCCACTAAAGTTCTTTATAAAATAACGGAAACTCCTACAAAACCTAATCAAATAATCCATTTAGATGTTTTCTATTCAATAAATAAATCCATTTTTGCCACAATCATAGACAAGTTTAGTAAAACCGCATTGTTCGTCAAATTGGACAGTCGCAAAGAATCAGAGTTCAGAAAAGCTTTACTTAAATATATTAGTGTTTACGGAAATATAAATAAAATAGTGACAGATAATGAATTAGGAATGAAATCAAAACTTATGAAAGAATTTTTAGGTGAAAAAAATATTGAAATTCATTTTACTTCAAATTCAAACCATAACAGTAATGCATACATTGAAAGGCTTCATAACACTATTAATGAACACTTAAGATTACTAAAACATACAAAAAAGCATCTTCCTATAGAAGAACAAATGATTTTAATTAACGGGTTTTATAATAACACAATCCATTCGACTACAAACCATAAGCCTTTAGACTTTATGTTTATACAAGGAAAAGTTAAAGATGAAGAATATGAAGACATATTCAAGCGGATGGTTGAAAAAAAGGAGAAAACTATTAGTATTATGAACAAAGATAGAAGTGACGTAGAATTAGAACCAGGTGTTAACTATATAAAAGAAATTAGAGGAGGTAAGAACCATTCGAAGTATAGAAAAATTAACACAGATTTGATAGATAGAGAACACGTTAAAGATGTAAAGACAGGTCTGAAATACTATAAAACTCATGTCAGAAAAAAAAGAAAATTCCAGAAAAACTAAATAATACATAGAAAAAAAACTGAAACCCATTTCAAACTCATTGCAGGTAATGATGATGCCGACAATCATATTCATCATCTTCACCATCTTTCTACAAACCAATACACAATCAATAGAGATACAAGATATAACAAACAATGACGGATATATTCCTATTAAACTGAGAGAAAGGAAATTAATAAAGAACCATTTTAAGGTCTTACATATAGTAAATATTACCGAATATGAAGTAACCAAATACCAAATCAACAAGAATATAGAAAAATTAGAACCCAAAGCAAATATTATAGGACCAATGCTTAGTACTATTAAACATAATTTCAACCTTTTAGAGAACAAAATAAACTTTTTGAAACCCCACTTAAAACCAAGAGAGCACTAGTTAATATTTTAGGTCAGGGACTTAAATTTATCGCTGGTACTATGGACAGCGACGATGAGACAGCAATACAGTCGAAACTTGATAATGTAAACCTCAATATAAAGAACATTATTTACGAAGACAACAAACAAATCAAGATAAACGAAGATATTTCTAACCAAGTAAAAAATATTACGAAACATATAACAACCCAACAATATAAAATAGAAACCTACTAAAATAATTACACTAGAAGAAGAAATGCGGTATATACAATATGTCTACCAGCTCAATTATGATATTAACTTACTGAAAAATCACATTGATGATATTGATCAAGTAATAATGACAAGTAGATTAGGTATTCTCACGAGAAACATCTTAACTCCTAAAGAAGTAGAAATGATCCCCAACCCCGAATCATTCCAATACATTAAAGTCGCGGTAACGTTTTATAAAAACCAAATCGTAATCATTTTGTCGATTCCCCAGCTTACAGAAACAGATTTATCAGAAATACTAATTGAACCTATACCAAACAAACAAAACAAATCCTTGCACACGAAAGAAAAAATTATCCTTGTAGATAAAAACAAAAACATATATTATAGTACAGTAAAAGATGATCTTAAATCTAATTTAATAGAGATCAATGATAATTGTATTAAAAACATAATTAAAATGGAAGAAGCTAATTGTAACATGCAGATTCAAGACAAAGAGGAAATAAGCGAAATTACTAAAGGAATAATTGTTACAAAGAATATTAAAAATACATATATTATTCAAAATTGTAATGATCTGAAAATTAATATTGAAGGTAATAAACTTATAAAAATAGAAAATTGTAAAATAAATATCAATAACTTAATGTTTGAAAATTTAGAAAAAAAGATTCATGATCATATAATATTACCTAACTTTCTAACCAAAATAAAAGAAAATGTAACATTTTTTAATTTAGATTTAGAAGAACTAAATACAAATAACATTAAAAATAAAGATAAAATTAAGTATATTGAATACCAAAATCATGTGAAACATGTCACAACATGGGGCATCCAAACTGTAACCCTATTGATGTTGATAGTTGTAATTATATTAATTTTTAAGAAAAATTGTAAAACAAAAAATGGAAAAATTATGTTTGAAAATGCTTCGTCGGAGCCTCAGACAAACACGGGGGGAGTTATAGCATCAACTATAACCCCCACGTAAATATCATTTGATTGAATATTTACCTAATCACAAAATATGCACTCTGCATATTTTGTTTCAAAGTTTCACAAGAAAAAATAAACTCATTGAAAATATGCACTCTGCATATTTTGTTTCAAAATTTCACAAGAAAAATAAACTCATTGCAAAATATGCACTCTGCATATTTTGTTTCACAACAATTCCTAAAAAGATAAATAAATGCTAAATTCGCAGTTTGCGCATTTTTTGTGTCAGAGCTCCACTTACAAACAGACACGAGCACTCTAATAACTGCAAGCTATGCAATCTGCATAGCTTGAGAAATATTAATAATTCTTAATCAGTTCTCTCCTAACATTCATGTCATAAAGTTCGATTCTCTTGTCCCAAACTGTATTCGATTTGTGTTAATTAAATAAAAAAAGAAAACAAATAAAGATAGTTTTATTGTTTCATTTCTTGTAATCCGAACGTAGTTTGCGTCTTAGAAGGGTACGGCAAACATCTAACTGATGAGCCCAATTGCCGTGCCTGGGCGAAACGCATTATGGAGTTGTGGTGATCTTTTCGATCTTCAACATAAATTTTTTTTTAATAAAAAAATTTTTTTCTTTGTTAAAATATTTTGTAATAATTCGATAGTGTAGGATTCAAACGGTGAAATAATTTTTGAAATCGGTGCTGTAGTGTCAAAGTTCCCGTATACGTTCCTGCTCCAGTGGGTATATAGGGAACCGTAGGAATATGGGGGTGAATTAGTTCTTAGGTTACTCGGGGATAGTGTAGCATTCTAAGGGTGAAAGAATTTTGGAAATCGGTGCTGTAGTATCAAAGTTCCCGTATACGTTCCTGCTCCCGTAGGAATATGGGGATGAATAAATTTTAATGTTACTCGGGGATAGTGTAGCATTCTAACGGTGAAAGAATTTTTGAAATCGGTGCTGTAGTGTCAAAGTTCCCGTATACGTTCCTGCTCCCGTGGGAATATAGCGAACCGTAGGAATATGGGGATGAATTAGTTTTTATGTTACTCGGGGATAGTGTAGCATTCTAAGTATGAAAGAATTTTTGAAATCGGTGCTGTAGTGTCAAAGCTCCCGTATACGTTCCTGCTCCTGTGAGAATATAGGGAACCGTAGGAATGTGGGGATGAATCAGTTTTAATGTTACTCAGGGATAGTGTAGGATTCAAACGGTGAAAGAATTTTTGAAATCGGTGCTGTAGTGTCAAAGTTCCCGTATACTTCCTGCTCCAGTGGGAATATAGGGAGCCGTAGGAATATGGGGGTGAATTAGTTTTTATGTTACTCGGGGATAGTGTAGCATTCTAAGGGTGAAAGAATTTTTGAAATCGGTGCTGTAGTGTCAAAGTTCCCGTATACGTTCCTGCTCCCGTGGGAATATATGGAACCGTAGGAATATGGGGATGAATTAGTTTTTATGTTACTCGGGGATAGTGTAGCATTCTAACGGTGAAAGAATTTTTGAAATCGGTGCTGTAGTGTCAAAGTTCCCGTTTACGTTCCTGCTCCCGTGGGAATATAGGGAACCGTAGGAATATGGGGATGAATTAGTTTTTATGTTACTCGGGGATAGTGTAGCATTCTAACGGTGAAAGAATTTTTGAAATCGGTGCTGTAGTGTCAAAGTTCCCGTATACGTTCCTGCTCCCGTGGGAATATAGGGAACCGTAGGAATATGGGGATGAATTAGTTTTTATGTTACTCGGGGATAGTGTAGCATTCTAAGGGTGAAAGAATTTTTGAAATCGGTGCTGTAGTGTCAAAGTTCCCGTATACGTTCCTGCTCCCGTGGGAATATAGCGAACCGTAGGAATATGGGGATGAATTAGTTTTTATGTTACTCGGGGATAGTGTAGCATTCTAACGGTGAAAGAATTTTTGAAATCAGTGCTGTAGTGTCAAAGTTCCCGTATACGTTCCTGCTCCCGTGGGAATATAGGGAACCGTAGGAATATGATGATGAATTAGTTTTTATGTTACTCGGGGATAGTGTAGCATTCTAAGGGTGAAAGAATTTTTGAGATCGGTGCTGTAGTGTCAAAGTTCCCGTAAACGTTCCTGCTCCTGTGGGAATATAAGGAACCGTAGGAATATGGGGATGAATTAGGTTTTATGTTACTCGGGGGAAGTGTAGCATTCTAGCGGTGAAAGAATTTTTGAAATCGGTGCTGTAGTGTCAAAGTTCCCGTATACGTTCCTGCTCCCGTGGGAATATAGGGAACCGTAGGAATATGATGATGAATTAATTTTTATGTTACTCGGGGATACTGTAGCATTCTAAGGGTGAAAGAATTTTTGAGATCGGTGCTGTAGTGTCAAAGTTCCCGTATACGTTCCTGCTCCTGTGGGAATATAGGGAACCGTAGGAATATGGGGATGAATTAGGTTTTATGTTACTCGGGGGAAGTGTAGCATTCTAACGGTGAAAGAATTTTTGAAATCGGTGCTGTAGTGTCAAAGTTCCCGTATTCGTTCCTGCTCCCGTGGGAATATAGCGAACCGTAGGAATATGGGGATGAATTAGTTTTTATGTTACTCGGGTGTAGCATTCTAACGGTGAAAGAATTTTTGAAATCGGTGCTGTAGTGTCAAAGTTCCCGTATACGTTCCTGCTCAAGTGGGAATAACGGGAACCGTACAAATATGGGGATGAATTAGTTTTTATGTTACTCGGGGATAGTGTAGCATTCTAACGGTGAAAGAATTTTTGAAATCGGTGCTGTAATGTCAAAGTTCCCGTATACGTTCCTGCTCCAGTGGGAATATAGGGAACCGTAGGAATATGGGGATGAATTAGTTTTTATGTTACTCGGGGATAGTGTAGGATTCAAACGGTGAAAGAATTTTTGAAATCGGTGCTGTAATATCAAAGTTCTCGTATACGTTCCTGCTCCAGTGGGAATATAGGGAACCGTAGGAATATGGGGGTGAATTAGTTCTTAGGTTACTCGGGGATAGTGTAGCATTCTAAGGGTGAAAGAATTTTAGAAATCGGTGCTGTAGTATCAAGGTTCCCGTATACGTTCCTGCTCCCGTAGGACTATGGGGATGAATAAGTTTTTATGTTACTCGGGGATAGTGTAGCATTCTAACGGTGAAAGAATTTTAGAAATCGGTGCTGTAGTGTCAAAGTTCCCGTATACGTTCCTGCTCCCGTGGGAATATATTGAACCGTAGGAATATGGGGATGAACTAGTTTTTATGTTACTCGGGGATAGTGTAGGATTCTAACGGTGAAAGAATTTTTGAAATCGGTGCTGTAGTGTCAAAGTTCCCGTATACGTTCCTGCTCCAGTGGGAATATAGGGAACCGTAGGAATATGGGGATGAATTAGTTTTTATGTTACTCGGGGATAGTGTAGCATTTTTAGGGTGAAAGAATTTTTGAAATCGGTGCTGTAGTGTCAAAGTTCCCGTTTACGTTCCTGCTCCTGTGAGAATATAGGGAACCGTAGGAATATGGGGATGAATTAGTTTTAATGTTACTCAGGGATAGTGTAGGATTCAAACGGTGAAAGAATTTTTGAAATCGGTGCTGTAGTGTCAAAGTTCCCGTATAAGTTCCTGCTCCAATGGGAATATAGGGAGCCGTAGGAATATGGGGGTGAATTAGTTTTTATGTTACTCGGGGATAGTGTAGCATTCTAAGGGTGAAAGAATTTTTGAAATCGGTGCTGTAGTGTCAAAGTTCTCGTACACGTTCCTGCTCCCATGGGAATATAGGGAACCGTAGGAATATGGGGATGAATTAGTTTTTATGTTACTCGGGGATAGTGTAGGATACAAACGGTGAAAGAATTTTTGAAATCGGTGCTGTAGTATCAAAGTTCCCGTATATATTCCTGCTCCAGTGGGAATATAGGGAACCGTAGGAATATGGGGGTGAATAAGTTCTTAGGTTACTCGGGGATAGTGTAGCATTCTAAGGGTGAAAGAATTTTGGAATTCGGTGCTGTAGTATCAAAGTTCCCGTATACGTTCCTGCTCCCGTAGGAATATGGGGATGAATAAGTCTTTATGTTACTCGGAGATAGTGTAGCATTCTAACGGTGAAAGAATTTTTGAAATCGGTGCTGTAGTGTCAAAGTTCCCGTATACGTTCCTTCTCCCGTGGGAATATAGGGAACCGTAGGAATATGGGGATGAATTAGTTTTTTTGTTACTCGGGGATAGTGTAGCATTCTAAGGGTGAAAGAATTTTTGAAATCGGTGCTGTAGTGTCAAAGTTCCCGCATACGTTCCTGCTCCAGTGGGAATATAGGGAACCGTAGGAATATGGGGATGAATTAGTTTTTATGTTACTCGGGGATAGTGTAGCATTCTAAGGGTGAAAGAATTTTTGAAATCGGTGCTGTAGTGTCAAAGTTCCCGTATACGTTCCTGCTCCTGTGAGAATATAGGGAACCGTATTAATATGGGGATGAATTAGTTTTAATGTTACTCAGGGATAGTGTAGGATTCAAACGGTGAAAGAATTTTTGAAATCGGTGCTGTAGTGTCAAAGTTCCCGTATACGTTTCTGCTCCAGTGGGAATATAGGGAGCCGTAGGAATATGGGGGTGAATTAGTTTTTATGTAACTCGGGGATAGTGTAGCATTCTAAGGGTGAAAGAATTTTTGATATCGGTGCTGTAGTGTCAAAGTTCCCGTATACGTTCCTGCTCCCGTGGGAATATAGGGAACCGTAGGAATATGGGGATGAATTAGTTTTTATGTTACTCGGGGATAGTGTAGCATTCTAACGGTGAAAGAATTTTTGAAATCGGTGCTGTAGTGTTAAAGTTCCCGTATACGTTCCTGCTCCTGTGGGAATAAAGGGAACCGTAGGAATATGGGGATGAATTAGTTTTTATGTTACTCGGGGGTAGTGTAGCATTCTAACGGTGAAAGAATTTTTTAAATCGGTGCTGTATTGTCAAAGTTCCCGTATACGTTCCTGCCCCCGTGGGAATATAAAGAACCGTAGGAATATGGGGATGAATTAGTTTTAATGTTACTCGGGGATAGTGTAGCATTCTAACGGTGAAAGAATTTTTGAAATCGGTGCTGTAGTGTCAAAGTTCCCGTATACGTTCCTGCTCCCGTGGGAATATAGGGAACCGTAGGAATATGGGGATGAATTAGTTTTTATGTTACTCGGGGATAGTATAGGATTCTAACGGTGAAAGAATTTTGGAAATCGGTCCTGTAGTGTGAAAGTTCCCGTATACGTTCCTGCTCCCGTAGGAATATGGGGATGAATTAGTTTTTATGTTACTCGGGGATAGTGTAGGATTCTAACGGTGAAAGAATTTTTGAAATCGGTGCTGTAGTGTCAAAGTTCCTGTATACGTTCCTACTCCCGTGGGAATATAGGGAACCGTAGGAATATGGGGATGAATTAGTTTTTATGTTACTCGGGGATAGTCTAGCATTCTAACGGTGAAAGAATTTTTGAAATCGGTACTGTAGTGTCAAAGTTCCCGTATATGTTCCTGCCCCCGTGGGAATATAGGGAACCGTAGGAATATGGGGATGAATTAGTTTTTATGTTACTCGGGGATAGTGTAGCATTCTAACGGTGAAAGAATTTTTGAAATCGGTGCTGTAGTGTCAAAGTTCCCGTATACATTCCTGCTCCCGTGGGAATATAGGGAACCGTAGGAATATGGGAATGAATTAGTTTTTATGTTACTCGGGGATAGTGTAGCATTCTAACGGTGAAAGAATTTTTGAAATCGGTGCTGTAGTGTCAAAGTTCCCGTATACGTTCCTGCTCACGTAGGAATATGGGGATGAATTAGTTTTTATGTTACTCGGGGATAGTGTAGCATTCTAACGGTGAAAGAATTTTTGAAATCGGTGCTGTAGTGTCAAAGTTCCCGTATACGTGCCTGCTCCCGTGGGAATATAGGGAACCGTAGGAATATGGGGATGAACTAGTTTTTATGTTACTCGGGGATAGTGTAGGATTCTAACGGTGAAAGAATTTTTGAAATCGGTGCTGTAGTGTCAAAGTTCCCGTATACGTTCCTGCTCCAGTGGGAATATAGGGAACCGTAGGAATATGGGGATGAATTAGTTTTTATGTTACTCGGGGATAGTGTAGCATTCTAAGGGTGAAAGAATTTTTGGAATCGGTGCTGTAGTGTCAAAGTTCCCGTATACGTTCCTACTCCTGTGAGAATATAAGGAACCGTAGGAATGTGGGGATGAATTAGTTTTTCTGTTACTCGGGGATAGTGTAGCATTCTAACGGTGAAAGAATTTTTGAAATCGGTGCTGTAGTGTCAAAGTTCCCGTATACGTTCCTGCTAGGGAACCGTAGGAATATGGGGATGAATTAGTTTTTATGTTACTCGGGGAAAATGTAGCATTCTAACGGTGAAAGAATTTTTGAAATCGGTGCTGTAGTGTCAAAGTTCCCATATACGCTCCTGCTATGATAAATTAATTTTTATGTTACTCGGGGATAGTGTAGCATTCTAAGGGTTAAAGAATTTTTGAAATCGGTGCTGTAGTGTCAAAGTTCCCGTATACGTTCCTGCTCCCGTGGGAATATAGGGAACCGTAGGAATATGGAGATGAATTAGTTTTTATGTTACTCGGGGATAGTGTAGCATTCTGAGGGTAAAAGAATTTTTGAAATCGGTGCTGTAGTGTCAAAGTTCCCGTATACGTTCCTGCTCCCGTGGGAATATAGGGAACCGTAGGAATATGGGGATGAACTAGTTTTTTTGTTACTCGGGGATAATGTAGAATTCTAACGGTGAAAGAATTTTTGAAATCGGTACTGTAGTGTCAAAGTTCCCGTATACGTTCCTGCTACCGTGGGAATATAGGGAACCGTAGGAATATGGGGATGAATTAGTTTTTATGTTACTCGGGGATAATGAAGCATTCTTACAGTGGAAAATTTTTTGCAATCGGTGTTGTAGTTTATAAGTTCCCCTTCCCGTAGGAATTTAGGGATAAATTGTAGCCTATGTGTTACTCTGATGTATAAGCTATATTATTGGAAAGTTTAAGTAAAATCCATTCAGTAGTTTTTGCGTGAAAGAGTAACAAACATACATCCACACATAGAAACTTTCACGTTTATAATATTAGTAGGATATAAAATCAAAGGAACTCAAACGTAGATTCTATATAACTCAGGAGAGTTTTCATCTTAATAAGGGAGAGGTTATATCAAGGTCAGCGAACCAACCAGCAACGGATGTTCCCACCGCTGCAGTTAACAAAAAACCAACGTCAGCGTCTGCCAATACAACGAAACCCAACACGAGCTTTGGTTTGGCAATCGATTGGACTCGTAAGAGTTCACTAAAAGCTGACCCGGTAATAACGGATTGATATAAAGAACGTCGAATGCAGACAGTCAACACAGTCAACAGAGTCAATATAGAAGCCGTGGCTAACAAGTTGTTATATGTTCATACGTGTAATTTATATGATGATTAATAAAGCTATTTTTTTATAAGCCTTTCGACATTGTGAACATAATTCGCATTCAATCCTTTTTACAAGATTTTGAGGTGCGGTCTCACAAGACTTTCCTCTTTGGTAAGCATGTTGCATCTGAGACAGAGTGTGTGTATGGAGTGAGGTTTTACGAATGTAAATCTCAACCATTCTTTCCAGCGTTTTAAACAGGAAGGGCGAGTGAGTAGTCTTGCTTACCAACTTTTGGTATGAAGGCGACTCTAACACTTTGCCATGGAGTTGGTATAAGTATACGCTAGAGCCAAACTAACAGTGAAAATATTTTTCAAAGTAGGTAGCAAAAGGTTTATACTTTCCTGCAACATAGCTGGGTAAACACCGTCAGTGCCAGGTGACTTGAAACTGTCAAAAGATGCCACGGCATATTTGATGGCTTCGTCAGTAGCAACTAACGATGACGTGTACCAGCTACGTCGAGTGGATTTATGGGATTCACCTGATCTAAGGGAAATAGATTGCTGTGGTCCAATTGACACCTGGTTTTCTGGAAAATGAGTTTCCAGCATAAGACTGAGTGTCTCTGCTTTAGACTCGGCATAGGAACCGTCTAATTTCCTGAGAGTTTTTAGTTTGTTTACCTTGCTCTTTTTAAGGGCTTTGGCAAGTCGACTAGTCTCACTTAGTGTTTCTATACTTTCACAGAATTCTTTGTAAGAAGCATTCTTTGATCTTAGAATTAACCTTTTAAAGTCGTTCTGTTTATATCGATACAGGTTCCAGTCGACCTTTGATTTGGTCTTAAGGGACCTATTCAGAATACTTCTGGTTTCCCTGCGATTTTTCTGTAGTTCACTGTTCCACCACGGAACCAAAGATCTACTAGGCAATTGTCTAGCTGGACATGCCAGCTCGAAGCTACTTGTAACAATTCACTTCAAGAACTGCATCTTCCACTACTTTTGGTGTTGAGAGCTTAAGTAGAGTTTTGACGAGATTACCAATTAAGGGAGTGGGAACCACATTTGCTACATGGAATTCAATATATCTGTGGTCTGAGAGTGACACGTCCAGCAACACTTTCCAGCTGGTAATCTCCTTGGCATATCTGCTAGATAGTGTCAAGTGAATTTAGTCCTGTCGTATAGCCGTAACAAAAGTTGGCCTATTGCCAACATTGTTAATGTCTTAGTCAGAACATAGTATGTAACTAAGAAGATGGTTGCCTCTCATGTTGCATTTGGTGCTTCCCCAAACTATGTTTTGGGCGTTAGCACCACAGCACAAGATGAGCCCCAACTTCCGGCATTCACAGAACTCAACCAAAATCCACAACCTGTCTAGAGAGAGTGGGTAAAATGGAGTTCCAGGGAAAGTAAACTGACGCAACGAAGAAAGTTTGCCACTCACCGTTGGTTTCGTAGTTTACCATAGCCGCAACCAGGTCTTGACCACAAAAATGATGAAATTAAGTTGCTGCAAAAGAGCTCGGTATGATGAGAGAGGTCCGGGGTAAGTCAGACCGTTCGTCATAGAGAATATTGAAGTCTCGTAGCCCTCCAAGACCAAGAACTCGGCCCTTCCCAGCCCCTGGCTCTTGGATTGTTACAAGGTGAGTTTTTGTATTCAACACGGAAAACCTGCTACATAGGAGTGCAGTAGCAGCCCTAGAATGTTGAAGGTTTATCTGAGTTATTATCATTGATAAATACAAGTTATCCATCCATCATTTTCACCGATTGGAATCAAATTGGAAATGAATCGCTAGAAGATGAAAATGCAGACGGGAGCCGTACCTAGCTTAGATGACCACAACAGAAGCTTGATCCACTCCCACAACAAGATAAGAACCTTCTTCATTATCCCGATTCCTTGCCTCCTTGTGAAACTAAAGTTTCCAATTTGTAGTGTCGATACCATCATCATCGGTAACGAGACGTTGAAGCACATCTTCATTATTCCTGAATTGCGCCGGGATAAAGTAGATGGCTTTCGTTAAAATCGGCGCGGTGCCCTGAAAATCTCAAAAGAGGAGTTTTGGAGGAGGTATTTCAGGCACAGAGGTACGTAGCCAGTCAGCGGTCTGCTGATTAGAGCACTTGACTAAACAGGTTCCGTCCTCCAAACAACATCCCTCAAACTAAACTTGTGTATTCCCAGCCATAGCCACCTCCCATAGATGATCTTTACAGTGTTTGCGCTCTGTGGTGGTCATGATGTTGTCATTGCCAGCCTTACAGATGTGCACTTTGAAATGCGAGACAGCCACTCTTTAATAGAGTAGCCGTCTTTCATTTCGACGGATTTTGCTCCTTTCGAGGCTCTTTCCCGTCCGGTCAGTGCCCGTGGACTAGACACTAGACTGACTAGCAATCACGGTTACATTCACCAATGTCTCGGTTGGACCTCTAGGTGTTTTTACCGTCCTGGCTTCGTCCTATCTAACCAGTGTCCGTGGACCGAATCTGCAAGCCTTCCTCATTTTTCGTTTCATTCACCGACTTTCTAGTTAGACCAACAGGAAGTTTGGCAGAACTCCCGGAAACCTTCTTTCTTTTGAATCTGTTCGCGTTTGCAGAGGTTGGGGTGACTTCAGTTACGGGAGACCGTCCTGAATTGGTGGGTGAGACTTCTTCCGACCAGTCCCTTTTCGCTGCCATCACCAAAGGTTTGCAACTTGATTTAGTGCCTTCGGCCACTCTGGTGTCTTCATTGCACTGAGCCTTTGCCGCTCGTCTTCTTTCCAGCTTCTGCTGGCGCTTGGAAAACTGTTCATCAGAGGGCCATGTTTCAACTCATGCTGGAATAATCGAAACTAGAGCCAATACGAAAAGCAATGTCCGGAGATTAAGAAGAACAAAGCCACATGAGCTAATGGTCTAAGAGTCATGGGAAAGTATAGATAGGTAGATAGATAGATAAATTTTTTATTTATAAATTTCAGTAATGTAGCGCAGGTCTTAGACAACATTTTTGTATAACTATTATATCTAGAAATTTAAATGACATTCGATTTTCGTATTATGAGATAATAATAAAAAAAGTATTGAATGCCACACTATAGATTATATAATTCTAATATAAGTATTTTAAATTGGGTGGGGTGACCCAGAAATATAATTCAGAAGTTCGTAAAAATTAACATTAACATTTTGAAAACATCTTAAAGCAAAAGATTAATTATTAAAATTCAGAAATTCGTAAAAATTTACATTAACATTTTGAAAACATCTTAAAGCGAAAGATAAATTTTTTATAAAGTAAACAATTTTTAAGCCATAAAGCCAGAAAACAACCGTTCAATAGAGACGAAATTGAAATTGAAAAGCCAATTTTTAACCAACTTAAGAAACATTCCAGGTATAGTGATCATCTTCAAGGATAAAGGAAGTTTATTAAATAGACGATGTGAAGAAACATTATAAAAGTTACGATAAGTAGAAGTATGGAAGATTGGAATAGATACAGAGTAAGAATAGTTTCCACGCAAATTATAATTTGAAATCAAGCGAAAGTTGCGATTTCCAGACTTCATAAAAAAGTTTTTGAGCACTTTAAAACAATATAAATGACGAACAGGAAGAATTTTTAAGTCACGAAACAATGAGTAACTAGGATGTCTGCCACGTTTGCCACATATTTTCCGTATAATATTTTTCTGTAGAACTAACAACGGTTGCATTTTGTTCTTATACGTGCCTCCCCAGCAAGTAATGCCATATTGTAATTTTGAATGAAAGATCCCGTAATAAATAGCTTTAAGTAACGTAGAAGAACAAACATTACTTAGGAAATAAAAATGTCTCAGTGTGCAACGTAAATAATTTCTTAAAGTTTCTATATGAGACCCAAAATTCATTCTTGAGTCTATAGTAAGAGCTAGGTACTTAAATTCTTTAACTTTCTCGATTAAGAAACATTTGTCATCACAGATTTCATCACAATCAAATGTGTTAGATGATGTAACTGATGAGCAAAAACATGTACACAATTTGAACCTTTCGCATTTAGGACTATGGAAATGAATATTGACATCCAGATCCAGTCTAGGGGACAAACTAAAATACATTACTTTAGTCTTTGGGCTCATAACTAAGTTATGAACTAGGAACCAGATCCGCAAAAGATTAAGATCCCAATTTATGTTAGCTATCAAATCAAGACGACTATCTGAACCATATGAGAAACCTACGTCATCAGCGAAAGCAGTAGGTGTACCTTTGAAATTAAGTTCAAACAAGGAATTTATATAAATGAGAAACAGAATTGGACCAAGCACAGAGCCTTGAGGTACCCCTAAGTTTAGTATCATTTTATCACTCCTGATTTCATCCAATTTTACTTTTTGAGACCTGTTTGACAAAAAGGATCTAAACCATTCCAGCATAAAACCACGGAACCCTGCCTTTTCAAGTTTTTTCAGAAGGATGATATGGTTAACCATGTCAAATGCTTTAGTAATGTCAATGAACAATCCAGCAGTACACTTTTTATTATCAAGGTTAAACATTACTTCACCACAAAACTTTAAAAGTGCATCTTCAGTAGATTTACCACTTTGGAAACCAAACTGAGAGGGATGAAAAAATTCATTTCTCATTAGATAACCCAATACTCTATTTTTAACAAGCTTTTCGAAAATCTTGCTTATAACAGGAAGAAGGGAGATTGGTCTGTAATTGGAGATTTCTGTAGTTGAACCTTTTTTAAATAAAGGAACAACATCCGCGCATTTCAAGACTTCAGGAAATACTCCTTCAAAGACGCAACGATTAAAAGTATATGACATTATGTCAACCAAAAAGCAAACTACTTCCTTTAGACATTTGCTAGAAATACCATCTATTCCACATGACTGTGTATTTTTAAGAGAGCCAATAGTTTTCAGGACTTCAAACGCAGAAAAAGGTTTAAACACAAAACTGCTACAGACTGTCGGCTCATCAAAAGACATTTTTGTCAAACAGCTGGGACACAGTATTAAATATTAACACTTCCCCTTAAGCGATCATATTATTTAGAAAGAAAAATCTGTTGTCGATCGTTAATAGATGGATTCTGATAATGAGGAGTTTAGTGGGTTAAGAATCCCACATCAACACAAATGCGGATTAGAATTCTCCCGTATTTTCAATTTTCTTTTGTTCATGGCACTATGTCATTTTGAGAGTTCAACCAAGAAGGGCCATTTTCTTGACGGTCTCTTCATTCATCAGTGCATTCAGCCTATTCTACTCAACTTCGACCAATCGGAATCATGGAGGATCATCATGGGACATGGGGTATCTGCAGTCCTCTCAGCAAATTCAATGGAGTCTGCACCGTAGGCGAAGCAGTTTCATCGCTCTTTTCCATTCAATTATGTTCCTCAATTTCTCGGTTGTTGGAGATTCGCAAACAATTTGCCTGAATGAACGAATCCAGACCTGTTCCATTTCATTTTTGTTCCAGAATACAACAATGAAAAACTATTTCATAAAACAACTTCCCTTGGCCCAACCGACCCAAGTTACATTGTACAAGACAACTATTCTAGGTAAGGATAAGTTAGAGAGGATTCGTAATTTTCGTAAGTTAGAGAGGATTCGTAATTTTTCGCGAAAACTATTAACTACTTCCGTGAACCTTTGCGCACATTTTAGAAAATGGGAATAAATCAATAAAGACTCATTTCCTTGCTAAGGTAAGACACTTTTGGTTGGGATGGACAAGGATTGCTTTGTATCCTCCCAGCACTTTGAAGCCGCCATAAAATATAAAAGGAACAAAACTGAAGTTCTAACTTGTTGTGGTAAAATTGACCGCAAGAGCTTATTTGATTATTTAGTTAGTATGTATAAAACAAAGTGGTGGTCCAGTATAACGAATACGGAATACCGATATAACGAATGATCGATATAACGAACACTTTTTTCCAGTCAATTAGGTATTATATACAGGGTGTTCCGTACTTCGTGTAACATCCTTTGGGGTGTGATTCTTGGTCATATTCTAAGAAAAAAAATTTATGACAGTAAATCTCAATTCTCAACTTTGGCATCACTTTTTGACAATTTAAGAAAAGGCTAACTTTGGTGTACCCTGGCCTATGTTAAATTCAATATCTCTGTCAATACTAATGATAGAGACCTAATCATAGTCTAAATTTTTTGTAGAAATAATAGCCTTTAAGACTGTATTTAAGTTTAGCTTCCACAGGTTAAGGGTTGCCAGATTTTCAATTTTAAGTGCTGTTCAAATTTTCTTCCCGAAACAAAGTTTTGACTTTGAAGTCTTTTTTTTTTGCAGAAAATGCCTTATAAACATAGAGATTCTTTGCTTTTAACAGATGAACTAAACAATAATAAAAAAAAACTCTTTAATAAAAGCACTCAAAAACCCATACATTTTATGATATTTGAAAAAATACAGAATGGGTAAAATTAAAAAAAAAAAAAAGATTTTTAAATTTGAGGTTTGTTTGAATAAAACAATAATATGGGCACTTCTAGTAGTTTTTTTATGTTTTTTGTACAAATACAATTATAACAAGTGCTCAAAGTGCCCTATTTAGTTTTGAATGCATGCCTTAGCCCGTTTTTGAATTTCATTGTGGGTGTTTGCTCTCGACAACTCTTGTCTTACTTCTAGTCTTGTAATCTTTGAAACTGTATTTAAATTGGATTCTTATAGGTTTAGGGTTGCCAGATTTACAATAAGGATAAAGTTCCTGGTATCTTCGCTGTGCTCTTCATGAATTTCCATTGCAAAACTCATATAAGAAAAAAATGTCTGCGTAGGCACTTTGAGCACTTGTTATAATTGTATTTGTACAAAAAATATAAAAAAACTACTAGAAGTGCCCATATTATTGTTTTATTCAAACAAACCTCAAATTTAAAAATCTTTTTTTTTTTTTATTTTACCCATTTTGTATTTTTTCAAATATCATAAAATGTATGGGTTTTTGAGTGCACTTATTAATGAGTTTTTTTTTATTATTGCTTAGTTCATCTGTAAAAAACAAAGAATCTCTATGTTTATAAGCATTTTCTGCAAAAAAAAGACTTCAAAGTCAAAACTTTGTTTCGGGAAGAAAATTTGAACAGCACTTAAAATTGAAAATCTGGCAACCCTTAACCTGTGGAAGCTAAACTTAAATACAGTATGAAATGCTATTATTTCTACAAAAAATTAAGACTAGGCGCGTTTTATCGAAATTCTATTAAATGAAAAGATTAGTAAAGTTTTTAACAGTTAAAACACTTATTTTATTTCCTCAGATGTACATTTCAGAAGCAATGCTTCCATCGTCAGTGAGATTTATAAAATTAAATTAAATTAAATTATTTGTCAAAAAACTAATAATAAACAAAAATGTTTCTAAACAAAATTACAGTTGAGTTGAGTTGAATCTATTAAAAAATTTTTTGAATATTGAATCTTTGATTGGTCCATCATCACTATTCATTAGATTATTTTTGTTTTTAAATATGTAAAATGATTCAAAAGCATCTAATTCATAATTGCTATTTACATTCCTTATTAGTTTTAAATTTTGCAAACTAAAGCTATGACTATTTTCTAGCATATGTTCTGCAACACTTGACTTTTCTTTTTCATTATATTTAAGATGTGCAAAATGTTCTTTAAATCTTTTTAGAATAGGTCTTCTTGTCTGTCCTATATATTCTTTTGCACAATCATTACATCCGATAGAATAAATTCCTGACTTTTGAAGTTGTTCAATTTTATCCTTAGATCCTCCAATCAGATTTTTTATTTTTATTTCGCTGCACTCACTCATACGGATATTATATTTATTAAAGATTGGTTTTATCTTAGATGTTATTTCTGGATAGAAATAAAATTTTGAATATTTCTTTTCGTCATTTCCTTCATTCCTTATTAGATCTAAAGTTGTATAATTTCTCAATTCTTGTTTTCTTCTATGTGCAATTGTTAAATCTTCAATCAATTCTTCAGTATATCCATTAATTTTGGCTATGTCTTTAATTTTTTGGAATTCTTTTATTTTTGTTTCTATAGTCATTGGAATATTTAGAGCTCTAAAAATCATTGAGTGAAAAGCTGACATCTTATGTTCAAAGGAATGGAACGAGTCTGATGTAATGTATCTCAGAGTATTCGTTGGTTTTCTGTATATATCCAATTCGAAATTGTCTCCATTCCGAGTTATACTTAAATCCAGAAAATTTAGTTTCCCTTCAATTTCTTCTTCATATGTAAATTTTATTGATGGGTATTTAGTTCTATTTAATTTGTTAATGAGCTGACGGAGTTCATGTTTTTTGATTATCGCCCATATATCATCTACATATCTTAACCAAATTCTTGGGAAATTTACTTGATTTTTCATTTCAGTTTCTATATGCGACATAAATAAATTTGCTAAAAACGGGCTCATATGTGATCCCATACTGCAACCAAATTTTTGTCTGTAAAACTTTTCATTAAACTGGAACCAATTTTCATCCATGCACAGTTTAGTAAGTTTTACAAATTCATTTATTTCTTCTGGTTTAAGTGTATTTCTTTCTAGCCATTTTCTCAGAAAAACTAAAGTTTCATCAATTGGAACATTTGGATATAATGAAACAACATCGAATGAAACTTGAATCTCATTGCTAGCTATTTTTAAGTTCTTTACTTTTTCTGCAAATTCAATTCCATTTTTTATAGCTGCTGTTTCAAATTTGATTGGGAGATTATTTAGTTTTTCTAATAACCAACATTCAAGTTTTGATAATATTGATCCAGTTGTTGATGTAATTGGTCTTATTTGTTTTCCTGGTTTATGTAATTTTAACTGAGAATATAATCTTGGTAAAATTGGATTTGAAACATTTAATTTCCTTGATAAATTAGGATCATTAAAAACTTTAACTGCTTGTTTGATAGCTTCTTTAGTTCTCCTTATCATTCCCGGTAAAGGATTAAGGACGAAGATTAAATATTTACAAGCAGATATATTTTTTCTTAGAAGATGTAAGAAACAGAATGTTTTTCCGAATTTTATTCAACTTTGGGGTCCAACAAATTGTGAAAATAAGGGAATTATAGAGAAAGCTATTTGTGCAGGACAGAAAATGTGGCTTAATCTTGAAATAAAGTCTAAATACTCAAAGCTGTCTGTAATTGAACGTGAGGCATATTCCCTGCATCTATATCTCAGCAATAAACTAAATCATGAGGGAAATAATCAAATGCAAATAATGGAACAATCAAGCGATTGGAATAATTTTATTATGCATGTTCAAGATACAGTTGACTGTAAATTTGGTAAGAAAAAACAAATCTTAATTAAAAAATTCAATCTTTTAATAGGTAGAGTCAATTATAATGAGCAAAAGAAGATTTTTAAAGAAGTAGAACCAGTAGAAGATTTCGTAAAAAATTTTTCAAGTTTGGAATTTACAACAAATGAATTGGAATTACTCAATAGAGGATTAAATTTTGCATTGCAACCAACAAAAGAAAATGCTATCCAAAGTGCTTTAATTAACATTGAAACAGCTCTGAAACATTTCAATGATCCTGACGATAAAGTTAGAGTAAGGTCCGAAGCTATAGATAAAATTAATTTTAACGATCTAACGAACATTACTGCTAAAATGAAAAATTTTAGAGGAGCAGCGAAAAGTTTAAAAGAAAAGAAAGCTTCAGTTATTTTCAGTAAAGCTGATAAAAGCAATAATATTGTAATACTAGACAAACAAGAATATATTGCAATAACTGAACAATTTATAAGAACTGGACCTTATGAAGAAGTAATTTTTAATCCTTTACCGGGAATGATAAGGAGAACTAAAGAAGCTATCAAACAAGCAGTTAAAGTTTTTAATGATCCTAATTTATCAAGGAAATTAAATGTTTCAAATCCAATTTTACCAAGATTATATTCTCAGTTAAAATTACATAAACCAGGAAAACAAATAAGACCAATTACATCAACAACTGGATCAATATTATCAAAACTTGAATGTTGGTTATTAGAAAAACTAAATAATCTCCCAATCAAATTTGAAACAGCAGCTATAAAAAATGGAATTGAATTTGCAGAAAAAGTAAAGAACTTAAAAATAGCTAGCAATGAGATTCAAGTTTCATTCGATGTTGTTTCATTATATCCAAATGTTCCAATTGATGAAACTTTAGTTTTTCTGAGAAAATGGCTAGAAAGAAATACACTTAAACCAGAAGAAATAAATGAATTTGTAAAACTTACTAAACTGTGCATGGATGAAAATTGGTTCCAGTTTAATGAAAAGTTTTACAGACAAAAAATTTGGTTGCAGTATGGGATCACATATGAGCCCGTTTTTAGCAAATTTATTTATGTCGCATATAGAAACTGAAATGAAAAATCAAGTAAATTTCCCAAGAATTTGGTTAAGATATGTAGATGATATATGGGCGATAATCAAAAAACATGAACTCCGTCAGCTCATTAACAAATTAAATAGAACTAAATACCCATCAATAAAATTTACATATGAAGAAGAAATTGAAGGGAAACTAAATTTTCTGGATTTAAGTATAACTCGGAATGGAGACAATTTCGAATTGGATATATACAGAAAACCAACGAATACTCTGAGATACATTACATCAGACTCGTTCCATTCCTTTGAACATAAGATGTCAGCTTTTCACTCAATGATTTTTAGAGCTCTAAATATTCCAATGACTATAGAAACAAAAATAAAAGAATTCCAAAAAATTAAAGACATAGCCAAAATTAATGGATATACTGAAGAATTGATTGAAGATTTAACAATTGCACATAGAAGAAAACAAGAATTGAGAAATTATACAACTTTAGATCTAATAAGGAATGAAGGAAATGACGAAAAGAAATATTCAAAATTTTATTTCTATCCAGAAATAACATCTAAGATAAAACCAATCTTTAATAAATATAATATCCGTATGAGTGAGTGCAGCGAAATAAAAATAAAAAATCTGATTGGAGGATCTAAGGATAAAATTGAACAACTTCAAAAGTCAGGAATTTATTCTATCGGATGTAATGATTGTGCAAAAGAATATATAGGACAGACAAGAAGACCTATTCTAAAAAGATTTAAAGAACATTTTGCACATCTTAAATATAATGAAAAAGAAAAGTCAAGTGTTGCAGAACATATGCTAGAAAATAGTCATAGCTTTAGTTTGCAAAATTTAAAACTAATAAGGAATGTAAATAGCAATTATGAATTAGATGCTTTTGAATCATTTTACATATTTAAAAACAAAAATAATCTAATGAATAGTGATGATGGACCAATCAAAGATTCAATATTCAAAAAATTTTTTAATAGATTCAACTCAACTCAACTGTAATTTTGTTTAGAAACATTTTTGTTTATTATTAGTTTTTTGACAAATAATTTAATTTAATTTAATTTTATAAATCTCACTGACGATGGAAGCATTGCTTCTGAAATGTACATCTGAGGAAATAAAATAAGTGTTTTAACTGTTAAAAACTTTACTAATCTTTTCATTTATTAGATTAAAAAACACGTGGAATATCTCAACTAAAAAACTCATCGAAATTCTATGTGAAGTTATGTTCATTTCAGTAAAACATCGCTCATGGAAAAACAACAACTCCTTATGTCAATAGCCTAAATGAACATAAATATCGCAGTTAGCTAACTGCACAACAGGGATGGTTGGTTAAATTTCTTTTTTGGCACCCAGAGGTTGGCAGTCTTTGGGTTGTGTTCGTTCATATTTTCTGATTTTCGACAACAGATTGAATAAGTCTGTTTCTTTACTTTTTGTGCACAGAAATTTTTTTTTTAAGAAGTGGTTGTAAAATTTTTTCAGAAACTCTCTGAAAGAGCGTAATTGTCTTAAAAGTAAAGAAACGCCTTGAACAAAACATTCGCAGCAACGCAACGCTTGGAAAAACGTCTGTTTGACAGTTGTGGTATTTATTTTGGCTGTGCATGATTTCTGTCCACAGAAATTTTGGTGGCGGAAATTCGCAGGACGGGGAAATTTTTTTATTCTCTCGAGAGCACTCTCTTTTTTGTGCACTGCTACGAAAAATTGGAACGGGATTAGACTGACTTTCGCCGAATTTCGGTGCATTTCGTGCGAATTTTCAGTAAAGAAACACACCTAATAGCTAATAGAAGAGTCAGGTGGTGACTTGGTGGGGACATAAATAGACACGCAGTTACTAACACACACACACACGCACACACAAGGAAAGTTTCGCAATCGGTCAGAAAAAAAGAACATCAGACAGAACACATAAGAACATCAGAACCAAGGCAACCAAAAACATGAGTCACAAAATGAATCTAATTGAACACAGCCATTGCGAAAAAAAAATTAAAGTGACATTTGTTTGTTTACCTCGAAAGTAAAAAAGTTGGAATGCGGCAAATAAATTGAGAATCGAGAATTAAATAGAAAAAAATAGAAATGGAAAATAAAAGGTATGCATTTATATTCTTCTGAATGCTAATTTTTAATGTTTCTTATCCTTAGAACAAGTGCTAAGGGTACCAACTCTGAAAGTTAAAATTGAAAGTGACGTGCTAAATGAATATAAACCAAAAATCGTTTTATTCTAAATGAACATAACTGCATATAGAAAATTTTCAATAAAACGCGGCTACTATGATTAGGTCTCTATCATTAGTATTAACATAGATATTGAATTTAACATAGGTCAGGTTACACCAAAGTTAGCCTTTTCTTAAATTGTCAAAAAGTGATGTCAAAGTTGAGAATTGAGCTTTACTGTCATACATTTTTTTTCTTAGAATATGACCAAGAATCACACCCCAAAGGATGTTACACGAAGTACGGAACACCCTGTATAGCGAACAAATAAGGAATTTCAGACAAAATGGCATTGAAGACTGAAAAAGTTTGAAAAAAAACTAATAAGTCTATTCCTTAAATGTTTCGTTGTATTTAAATGAAGTTAAAAATATTTTTTTTTATTCTACCAAGTGAAGTCGGTATTTATATTTTTTATGAAGTATGAAATAAAATAATGAAAAATTGAATCGTAGGTACGTTCTATTTACCTAAAGATTATTTGTATGACAAAAACGTTTCGATACAACGAGTTTTCGATATGACGAATTGGCTCTGGACATTATATCGTTGGTTATACTGGACCACCACTATAGTTAGGAAAGACCAGAGCTTAAAAATAAACATTCCCAAAAATACCCTCAATATAAATTGAGAAATAAGTGAATAAACATTGTTTTCTTATGTGCCTTTTTTTAATAAAAAAAAGTTTATTAAATTAAAAAACTAACAAATAAATAAATAAACATAATTTTCTTATGTGGTTCATCCACAATTATAAACAAATTTCTCACGATCTATAAATTTTATCAATCGTACATGAGAATATCCAAATGTTACGGACTGTATGTACAAGTACATACAAAGTTAGCTTTTGATAAAAAAAATCCCTCTGAATATCTTAATCGTAAATACACAAAGATCTCTCGATATCTTAACAAAACTTTAGAATTGAGAGTACTTGAGGTTGAAGATTATATTTGCTGAAATCTTTCACATACCCTCAACATTTTTTGTTCAATAGTAATGGGTTGAACTTGAACTTGAGGTTGAAGATTATATTTGCTGAAATCTTTCACATACCCTCAACATTTTTTGTTCAATAGTAATGGGTTTCAATCATCCTCTTTTAAGCAAGTTGACCTAGATAAATATTTACTGCAACAAGTAATATTATCCCTTTTAAGGTTTTTCGAATATTGCTCTTATGTAATCAATTTACTAGCCTATCTTTCTTTGGAGATTCGACATTCAATTTGTCAACAAACTTCAAGTTTTTAATCAGAAAACCTGTCATCTACGTGAACATGTCACATCATTTCATTCACAAACTAGTTTTACGGTCATCAAATACATTTTTTATGAAGTTGGATGTAAAATAGTTAATTTATTGAATTTCCTAGGCATCAGTCTTAAGAGCATAGGTTCATGTCCAATCAGTTTTTGTCTGGTTCAAATACTTTCTGAGGAAAGCGTATCTGTTATAACGGTGTATACACATGTACATACTAGCGGGTGTGTAGTGCTGACACATTTATCTTCCTTTTATGTCAAATTGAATAGTCAAGGGATTTGATTCATATTTATTATCCCCGTTTCCATTTGAGATGCCTGTTGGCTAATTTGCCTTTTTTGTTATAAGTTCCTGAAGGTAAAGTACATACATATACATACATAAATTTCCTACTGTTCATATTCCACCCTGCACTCTAAACCCTGCACTTTCACTTCTGTGATGCAATTAATTCGTTAAAGAGTACTTACACCGGAGGCTATTCGTGCGGCTCTCGGGGTGCAGAGTTCGCTTGGTATTTTGAGTTTTTTTACTTCGGTAATTGTTTGTTTGCTGCCTTCTTCCATTTTGTGAGTTTTTGTGTTTTGATTTGAAGTCAACAGATGATATTGAAACTACCCCTGAAGTTAATTCTATTATTGTGTGTTGATGATTGTAAGCTAATTATGTTTACACTACTTGTGTTATTTAACAATTCCCATTATCATATGGCTCGAATTTAAATCAAATGCAGTAGATCTTGTCTGTATGTAATGTTTGGCGTCCAGCTTGGTAATGGCGGTTACATAGAAGCAAATTCTACAAATTGTGAATTAAATTTAAGTTATTATTATGACAATGACTATGGTTAGATGAAAAACTAGGTATTTCTAAACACACTTAACTTCCGTAAAGGGATTTCCTATACTAAAATAAGATTAATTAGATTTTATTCATATATTTACATTTAAATTTGCTTAGCACTTTTATAAACTTAAATAAAAAATATTTTTTTAGTCTATAAGAGCAAAAAATACTAGTCTAGACAAACACAAACTTCCTGAGCACATCATGTCAATTTTGCTGCGAACTATGGGCCCAAATGACTTTTTGCGTCTCATAACTGCATTTTTTGAAATTGATTATAAGGGTGATTTCTGTGCACAAATGAAATTAATAAAGGTCAAATTTTAGGCTACATAATTTTTTTTCTTAAGTGACCCTTCTTCTCAATTAACGCCTTCCAAAGTATAAGCTTTAGAATCCAATCGTTTGGTAACTTTCTGAATCATACTTTCGAATGGCTTCTTTTAAACTATCAGTAATCTAAAGCAACAGGTGTTATATACCGATGAAAAGCTTGTTTTTATTACTATTACTATAAAAAAAACTAAATTTAAAAAAATGTGTTGTGTAATAACATTCATTCCAAATAGCGCACAAAACAAGCACGTTTTTCGTTGATAGGTACTTTGTATCACAGTAAAACAAGATACACAATTTTGTTGTCCCCTTTGGCCAACAAAGTTGAGTTCAAAGACATCGTTTTGACTACGTTGCTTTATAAGTGTCACAGAATGTATTTCATTACACTACTATAGAATGCAAGCTATAAGTAAAGCAACAATTTGTAAATATTAAAATGAGGCGACTGCTCTAGTAATTGAATTATTGGAAGTAGAATGCTGATGCATTCATATTTGTAATATATGTAGCTGGTACTGGTAATAGGGGATATCACAAATAGATTGTAAAATAATTAAGGTATAAATAGCTGTAAGTTGGTATTTATACTGAGGGAAGTAGCTGTGGACTCCCTCTTAAGAGATTTAATGATTGATGATTGTTCTTTTGTTGAATCCGCAAACCTTAACAAGTACTTTTCTGTAGAATGTATTATTTCCGTAGATTGTTCAACAGAGAATTTTAGATCAGCAACCAGTTTAAAAATTTTAATAATGTCGGTATTAATGAGCTTAGGGAAGGCATGGATAGTTTCAAGGCAATCATTAATTTTTTGTGATATTTTTTTTAAGTTTGAATCTATGTTAGAGAGCTTAGTGTTGAATCCTGTATTTTGGGACACTAAATTTTTTATAATGGTCATTATTGTCTGCATTCACCTCATTTATTTTAAGAAAGTTGTGGCGGATATTTGTTTTGAGTTAAGTAAAATCCTCAGACAATTGAACTAAACGTTCATTGTTATACTTGACAGCAAGCATAACGTGCGAAGTTGTAATTGTTTTGCATTCGTTGCAGTATAATAATGAAAATTAGCAGAGAACTCGGTTAGGTGGGCTTTAGCGTGTCTACTCAGGCCTATGCAAATTGGATGAAAACTTTTACCAGAAATATATTTGCAGGCTTCCCATTCAAGTGTTTTTTCACTTATGGCGCAGCCAATAAATCCACAAATATTGTGGCGATCCATATTTTCAAGAGTATTTAAAAAATATTATTTAAATTACGACGTCAGAAGAGTTTCGTCAGCGACTGTTCGATTCTTGTAGTTACTACAGTTGAAGAGTTAAAGAACTCTATTATGGTTTTTCTCCAAAAGATCGTGATATAAAATAAAAGAGAAATTTAGGTGAGGTGGAATATCGATGCTCATTAGCGGCAGAATATGCACTAAATTTGTGCTCACAAGGGAGCCAAAAAAGGATGGAGAAGGCAAGTTCAAGTTGGCTAAAGAAGCAAGATAGATTGCGTACTATGGACGATGACCCTCTTCGTTCTCAGCAAAAGTTCCAGTTTGAATAAAGTTGAGACAGTTAGCACAAGTAGATTTTTTTTTTTTTTAATTATGAGAAGTGTAGAGGTGTTGGCAGAACATAAACTGTAATGAACTCTGAAGACTGAAGAGAGTATATGACAAAAGTGTAGACGTGATTTTTAATCGCTCCAATAAAATCCGGTGTAAATTAGTTTCTGGCAACCTAATATACTACAAGTTGTAATTCAAACTCTTTCCTTTTCATTCTTGCTTTGAATAATTCTTTCTCGAGCTTCTCAAGTGCGGATTTGATATTAAAAAAGACAGAAAAACATTCTTAATATGTCGGCCAGTACTAGTGCCAGAGCAGAACTTAAAGTTAAAGGTAAGGGGAGTGAGATGAAGGGCCCCTTCGAGATATCAAGTTTGTCCTCTCTCAAGATCAATAAAAATTTGTCTCTAACGCCAAATCAACAACGACCCCTAAGAAACCCCCCTGCAGCGGGGCTGGGACGTAAGGGACAAAATGCAAATACAAATGCAAACTTCTCTTCCCTGATGCCAGGTTCTCCAGCTCTTAGTAACCAAAATCCGTGCAACAACTTACAAGAACTCGAATCAACTATAACAGAAAAATTCTCGCTTCTAATATCTGAGCTTGATGTCAACGTGAAAAATCTCATCAGCGAAGCCATTGCTGCACTCAATGAAAGATTAAAAAATTGCCAGAATATTATTGAGGAGCTCAAAGAGGAAAACCTACACATTAAACAAGAGTTAGCTGATTTTCAAAGACAACAACGTCTCTGTGATGTTATTGTGAGAGGTGTTCCTTTCATGCAAAATGAGAATGCCGTTGACTTAGCTAAACAAATTGCCGCTAAACTACGTCATGAATTTACCGCTCACATTGATGCCTTTCGCTTGCGATCCAACATGCACGTTGGTGTCAACAAATACAAAAACAGAAACTCTTGTCCACTACTTATTCGCTTTTCTTGCCATGCTGAACAACGAGCTTTTCTTTCTGCGTTCTACAAAAACAAAGGTCTTGAACTTTCGGAACTTGAAAGCTTTTCTCATGAAGGTAAACAAAACACTTCTTCCCACATTCACATAAATGAAAGTCTGACATCTGTGAATAACTCGCTGCTGCGACATGCTAACCAACTTCGCAGAGAAGGTTTGCTTTCATCAGTTAGGACAAGAAATGGCTTTGTTTTTGTGAAGAAAATAAATGATGAATCCGAAATAAAAATTACAACTACAACTATGCTAACGTGAAAGCTTTTTTCTGGTACCAGCCGATCTCTACTTCTGATGTCATCTGGAGCTGATCTATTTATGATTATATTATTATATTTTTCTTTGCTTGATTAATTTGTAGATTTTCTTTAACTTTTAAAATACTTTTCAAATACTTTTAAGATACTGAACTGATAACATAAAATATCTCAATTAATTTAATTTGCAGTATTTAAAATCTTTCTTTTAACTTCTTGTATTTAGTTTCCTCTTTCTACTTTCCATCTATTATCTTTCTATTTTGTTCTTTCATTATTCTTGTTGTTTATTTACTCTTTTTTTATTGAAAGTAAGTTTATTTGTGACAGTTTAATGGTCACGGGTACAAATTGCTTTCCAGGCTCTGGTTGTTTTATTGATGGAGTTGTTGTGCGATCGGTAATTAATATTCGGTCGAGTTATCGCGCAGGGTTGAAAATATGTTATCTCAATTCACGTAGTTTGAATTTAAGCAAATTGGATTTCCTTAAAGACATTTTTATAAACTCTGGGGTTGGTGTTATTTGTGTTTGTGAGACGTGGTGGGATTCTGGTGTTGATGATCAGTTGTACAATATTCCGGGTTTTAATCTTATTCGTAATGATAGAGTTACTACAACTACGGGTGGTGGAGTTGCTGTGTACTGCAGCATTTCGTTGACACAAAAAATTCTCAAAAAGTCCAATGGGAGTGCAGTGGAGTTTATTTTGTTGGAAGTAACTGATGGTTTCAAAAAGTTGCTGATTGGCATAAACTACAACCCAAATCGCTGTAACTCTCCAGAACCTCTTTTTATTGCTTTGAATGAGTTCAATGCATTATATGAGCACGTCATAATCTGTGGTGACTTCAATTCAGACCTCTTAAAAAGTGATAGTAAAGCCCATCAATTTCTTGACTTTGCTGCATCTGCTGGGTTATCAGTAGTAAATTCGTATGCTACCCATTTTTCTCCTAATACCACTCCTAGTCTTCTTGACCTAGTTATGGTCTCTAATAAATCGTTTGTCTTCCTTCAAGACCAGCTGTCTCTTGCTGGGATTTCAGACCATGACTTGTTATTTTGTACCTATGGTGTGGATTTTTCTCGTGTACCTTCTCCAACTTCCTTTGATTTTAGAGATTATTCCGCAGTAAATTTCGAAGCATTACAAATTGATTCTGGCTGCTACCGTGGCGTGAATGCTATCAAGCCGTTAATATAAATGACAAAGTCAATCACCTTCAGACATTAATATTGGATCTTTTTAATAGACATGTTCCTCTTAAATCAGTAGCTATACGAAACCATAAGTGCCCTTGGTTTACTAATGAAGTATGTAGTGCCATAAAATTACGTAATAAACTGCACTCGAAGTGGAAGCAGCGTCCAACAAGTTCCAATTGGGAAGTTTTTTGTCGTGCACGTAATTACTCTACATTCGTCACACGTAGAGCTAAAAAAAGATATTTTTGTTCTAAACTCAGCACTGATCTGCCGTCAAAAAAGCTCTGGAGCAACCTTCGATCAATAGGTGTGGGAAAAAAGACTACTGTGGATAGCGTTCCTGATTTGAACGTTCTTAATAATGCTTATATAGCTGCTGCCTTTAACAATACTTGTTTTACTAGAGATGAGAGGTTGGTCTCTATATCCGATTTTGATTTTGAAGTCGTATCTGAAGTTGAAGCTATCAATGTCATTCGTTCGCTAAAATCGAATGCCATAGGTCAGGATGGTGTACCTCTTCGGTTTGTTAAAATGATTTTAACCCATATCATAAGTAGTCTTACACACATTTTCAATTTTTGTATTGCTTCTTCAACTTTTCCTGATAACTGGAAGTTAGCTACTGTCATTCCTGTGCCTAAAAAGCCTCAACCGACTCAAACTACTGACTTCCGTCCAATTAGCATTTTACCATGCCTTTCTAAAGCCTTGGAAAAGATCCTTGCAGATCAAATCTCAAATTATTTGAGTGAGCATAACTTACTTTCTCGAGTTCAATCTGGTTTTAGGAAAGGGTACAGTTGCTCTACCGCTATGATTAAAATTTTTGATGACATCAGAATAAAATATGATATGGATCAGTTAACGGTACTTTGCTTACTTAACTTCTCCAAGGCTTTTGACTCAGTGGATCATAGAGTGCTGTGTCAGAAGCTAAGACTCTATTTTGGTTTTACCGAGAGATCGTCGTACCTCATTTGTAATTACCTAAAAAATCGCTTTCAAAGAGTTATACACGATGGTAAATCCTCTGAATCCTTGGCCTTAAAAGCTGGCGTACATCAAGGGTCTATATTGGGACCTATACTATTTAGCCTATTCATCAATGATTTACCTAGTGTATGTTCAAATGTTACTTTTCACCTTTACGCTGATGATGCCCAAGTTTATCTGTCACGCCCTATTGGTCTGATTGAAGACCTAATAGCCAGAATGAATGAGGACCTTGCAGTAATCTTCGACTGGTCTCAATCAAACGGTTTAAATTTGAATACAGACAAGACTCAAATGATTCTTATCGCAAAATATTACTATGACACCGATGAATTACCACCTGTGTTCGTTTATAATAATCGAATAAAATTTATTGATGTTGTAACTAGTCTTGGTTTCAAAATAAATCGTTCGCTTACAGCCTTTGACCACACAAATTATATTATTGGACGAATTTATGCAGGTTTGAGAAAACTGTGGTTGTCATCTGGTTTTACTCCAGTAGACACTAAGTTGAGACTTGTCAAAGCATTATTCGTCCCTTTGATTGATTTTTCCTCAAAAGTATACTGCAAACTAGACTCCCACTCTCAACATAAGCTGCTTGTCGCCGTTAATGATGCCATTCGATACGTTTATGGACTTCGTCGTAGTGAGCATATATCGCACTACCATCAAAAGGTTTTTGGATGTAGTTTTGATCAGTTCCTTAAAGTGTTGTCAATTCTTGCACAGCCTCATTAATAGTAGAGTCCCATCATACCTTTTTAATAAAATTCAATTCACACAATCTCTTAGAAGCCAGGACCTTATTTTGCCTACTTATAATTATTTGAACTCTTCGCGCCACTTCTTCGTTCACGCTACCAGACTTTGGAACTCACTTCCCCTTACTACTAAACAAATAACTGAACCCAAAAAATTTAAGCTTTCAGCACTTCAATACTTGTAAATCAACAACAAAATTTTGTATTCTTATTTTTTCGCTTCTCTCTATGAATCTATCTTTTATATCTTATTTCCTTTATTCTTTCCTGCTTTTTCCGACTTTTACTGTCATATTCTATTATCTGATTTCTTTTCTATCTCTATCTTCAACTGCATTTCATTTTATATTTCATTTTATATTTGATATTTTAATTTTTTATTGTATTCCTTTTTTAACTTCTCGCCAAACAATTTGTACTATAAAAGATTAAGTCTTATTGTACTTTCCACTTAATGTAATAAATTGAAAATTGAATTGAAAATTGAATTGAATTGAAAATTGAATTGAATTGAACTCACCAAAGAGATGAAGCAAAAAGCTTATGAGAGATGATTGTTAAATTGTTTTTGTATAGAGATGCACTAGTCAAAGCAAGAAGTGCTTTTCAATAAGAGCGCTACAAAAGTTTTTGGATAGGTATCAATGAAATTTTTTATTCCTGTAAAAGAACGTTTGATGCTATTAACTCGATTTCTGGAACTCGATTTCTTTTGTATCGCCACTACGGGCACGCTTGCAGAAGACCAGACGCTGAACCCAATTTTTGACGAGTTTCAAGCATAAATCGGCCGATACTGGTGCAATTTGACCTTCGATATTGGTACGAAGTTCATCAATCGTCGCTGCCTTGTTGGCATAAACCATAGACTTGACGTAGCCCCACAGGAAAAAGTCTAACGGCTTCAAATCGTACGACCGAGGCGGCCAAGCGACTGGATCATTTCGTGAGATAACACGTTCTCCAAACTTGGTTTCCACGAAATTGATTGTTACATTCGCTGTTTGGCTTGTGGCGCCGTCCTGTTGAAACCACATGTCCTCCAAGTCCATATCATCCAATTGGGGTCAAAAATATTCGGTTATCATTGAACGGTAGCGATCCCCATTTCTTCGGGATGCATTTTAATGATGACTCATGGTGTACGTGTGGATTGCTGCCTGACCAATACCGCATATTTTGCTTATTGACGAAGACATTCAGCCAGAAATGAGCCTCATCGCTGAAGATGATTTTTCGATGGAAATCCGAATCATTTTCAAGTTGTTGCTCAGCACAATTCACGAACATACGACGCTTCTGATGGTCAAGCGGCTTCAGTTCTTGCGTCAATTTAATCAGGTAAGATCTTTTCGCAAAATTCGCCACAACGCCAACGACGCGATGTCACAGAGATGCCCAACGCTTGAGAACTACGTGTGAGAGAGACATTTGGGCTTTCTGCAACTGAAGCCTTAGCGGCAGCAATAATTATTGTCGACACTACGTGCACTTCTATGTATTCTGGCACGGGAACATTTTGTACTGTGCCTGTGGATTCAAATTTTTCCACTTGAGGCTCAATAGTTGATCTGCTAGGTAGATTATGACGACCATAAGTTTGACGCAGTGCTTTTAATGTTGAGGCCAATGACTCCGAATTTTGGTAGTATGTATTTAGTGCAGTCATTGAAGCATTATTGGTATGAATTTTTTTACTGTGAACCGATTTGCATGAAATTTTGAAATCAGGCTCATCTTACCGTTAACTTCAAAAGTGAAAATGATTTGAACACCGCCACCACCCTGGGGGTGGTTGCCACCTCTTCTCGGGGGTGAATGTTTTTTTTTTTAATAACCTTGGATATCGATAGAAGGCCTAATTTTAAGCAAAAAATCATATAAAATTTTTCATTGAGTCCAATACTTTTCAAGTTATTGGCAATTGAAAACTCGCATATTGTAGCAGGTAAAACAATGAACAATTTGGTTTATATAAAGTATTCTAAGTACAATATTAAGCTAGATATTAAAGATCATAGCCATTTTTTATTTTTTGAGATAATCGTATTATGAAAAAAAAGTGGGTTTTTTAAAAATTTGAAAATTTGTTTTTTTTTTTTAATCGTGACTTTTTTTTAAAATATGTGTCCTGAAGCAGCCAAACTGATATTATCTATCAAACTCTTCATAATAAAGTTAATTCTAGGCGGAATACGATTAAATTTAGTTTTGGTGAAAATGGCACTTATAAAACCCATTGATTTAAAAGAAAAAACATTAGATGCTCCCCTTATTTGCAATACAGCTCACTTATTTTATGTGCAAAAGAGTTTTAATAGTGCTCATTTTAAAGATTATTTCAAGCACTACAAAACATCCTATTGTACTAGAATGCATAAAATGCATCTGCTCGCCGCTAGATGGCATTGACCACATCGATTAAATTTCAAAAATGGCTTTGCTCTTTAATATCTAGCTTAATATTGCACTTAGAATACTTTATAAAAAACGAAATTGTTCATTGTTTTGCCTGCTACAATTTTGTTCTTTATATTCCATAAAGTGTTTCGACGGAAATTTGTAGGAACCTAGGAACATACCTTATACATATGTATTAGACTGTTTCAGAATTTTTTATTTTCTCCCAAACAGGTTTAAAAGTTTCGTTTAGGTATATAAAGACTCCAGATAAAATTTTAGATTTTAATTAAAATATTTAGGGGTGGCGCAACGCACCTTTCGTTTTCCGATAAGAATAACATAGGAAATATTGTTTTTTCTGCTTCTGATTTTTATAACTAGCTTACGAAGACATCGTAACGAAAATGTAAATACATATTCTTGTAGGAAATCGAATGCTCTACAAAAAGTTTTGAGCCAAAATTTCGTAGAACTAACTGTAACAAAGTTACAGCCTGTCAAAATTGAGTTACCTATAGTTTGAGCTTTTTTTTTTTTGAATATTTTTTCTCTTGAGCATTCAATTTCTGTTTGCTGTAAATTCAATGTTCAATGTTTTTTGCTGTAACAATAAAGATAACACAGCACATGAAGCTGTAACAATAAAGACAACGAAACTGTAGATATAAATAGCACCAAGATAAAATATTGTTAGTCAGAATTAAGAAAGCCTTCAGTCTACGAGGTACTCTCGTTACAAGACTAAATAAATAAATTTTGAGAAAAGAAAAACTCTTATTTTCATAAAACAAAACTGGCGCAAATTGATTCTATCCTGTAAAAATCTACAATCCGTTCCGGTACAGTGAATTTAATTTTCAAATAGAAGTTTTCCTGCGAAAAAGTTTGAACGAATATTTGAATTAATAACAAAATCGGAGCCGCGACATCCTTAATTATTTCAGTGAAAAACCGTACCAACATTGACGGAAAACATTTAAATAATCTAAATCAATTCTGTTAACTAGAGACAGAATCCTTAACGAAAATAAAGATTTTAAATCTGTTCAGTGAATCATGATTAGTCCATGACTCAACCTACGCATATGGTGTATGGCAGAAAGTCCATTGAGGAAAACTAACCCATTAACTCCCAAGGGTACCAAAAACATAAAAGTTTATATTTTTATAGTACTTTCCTCTTATTGAGGTAAAATAACACACTTTTGCAAAAAACAAATTAAAAAAAAAAAATTATGTTGTTAGTAATGGACCCGTACTTTATAAAGTACAACAGGTTCATACATACTTTTATATTTTTTTTTTTACTTGCGATTATACGTACTATACGGCAAGTCTTGCAATCGTGCAGAAAAAAAATTTTGAGATAACAATTAAACATGACATTACGATGATAGAGAATACGAAAAAAGTGGGTCCTGCAATTCTGTCTGTGTGTCTGTCTATGGATCTACAGCCTGAACTAATAGACCGATTTTCTTCAAAATTTGCAGTTAGGGTCTGTAGAGCAGCCTACAGAGGTGTTTTTGGAATTGAGTCTCTAGGTCTTGAAATAACGGTACCTGCCATACAACCGATATGATAATACTTATTTTTCTCGAAAACGGCTCCAACGATTTCGATAAAATTTTGTGTGAGAGACTACTTTTTAATTGTTTTTCTTATGATGTGAAAAAAATTTTGAAAAAAGGCTAAAAACGGTACCTCCAATAGTACCGTTTTTTTCAAAACCGACTTTCTTGTTAATGGCTTATACGATCTTGACGAAATTTAGGATTTAAGAAGTCGTAAACTGTTAAAGAAAGACTGCATATCAATATTTTAAAAAATTTAGTTTTGGAAACTTTTATAAATTTTTTAAAAAAATTTCGATTTTTAGAAATAACTTCCAAACCATAACTTTGATTTTTTTAAACTTTTTGTCAAAATAACTTCTATCAAGATCTAAGACTTTGCATACTCGACTTTTAAAAAACAGTTTTTTAAAAAAAAGTGAAAGATAAAAAATCGTTTTTTGGAAAAACTGGTCCAACGATTTTGATTAAATTTTCATCATTTATATGTATAAGCGATTGCAAAAGAATGACGTTTTTAGATTTTTGCTTGAAACCTTTGGAATATTTAATTTAATTTTTTCATTATTTTGCGTGAATATAAATTCAATTTCCATAATTAATGTGTAGTTGGCAACCCTGTACCACAAAATATATTATGAAGAGCTAATACCAAAACCTTTAACTCAGCCTTTAGATTTTGATATCGTATTTAGAACACAATCGCAAGTTCGTGCGACCCAGTCGTGCCTATTTTTTATTTTGAATTGACATGAAAATTTATGAAACAGTCCTTATGAAGAATACACAATAGGTTTGTTCGTTGGAGCCCTAGGGTCGTGTTTTTTTGAGAAACCTAAAGTCGCCCTGAATGTCAAATTGAGTGTTTTTTGAGCTCTAGGATTGACCTAGGTTTTCCGTCAACGCGCCCAAGGTTTTTGCTGTGGCGAGATGAAGGCTGTCAAATAGTACGTGTTTTTTATGACAGGGATGTGTGGCGATTTGTAATTTAGCGTTTTTTGAGAACTGGAAAACCAAGGATTTTTTAAAACTCATACGGTTGTCAAGAAAACCTGGGTCAACCCTGGGGAAAGTTCAACGAACGAATCTAATGTAACATCGCATATTTCACAGCACCATTTCGATCGTACTGACGGGATCTCAACTGATTGGGTAGTTTTTTGGGAAAGTGGTATCCTGCGCTCTCCACAATGCTTCTCTGGACGGTAAGCGTAGGTTGTCCTTTATTCAGAGTATGAAGAATGAGATAGTGAAGCGTTATTGCCCTGGTGAACTCGAGCAGATCACTATTGTTGTTATTTGTTAGCTTGTGGAGCTTCCAGGCATTTCATACAGTTGAAGAGAGCATAGAGGTGAAAATGTTCCACCACCACTTCTTGCGTCGTATTTCAATGGAGTACGTGTTTATAAACTGGTCGTGTTTATCGCCCATATAATAATTTTTGACAACAAGAGGCTGAGGTATGTTTACTTTTTTTGTTGCTGCTTGCTTCACCTTTTTACATGTAACGATGTTATTGTCTTTGGTTCTTTTGCCCTGCATATAACATGGTTTGATTTACAATAAGTTGTCTGACTTCAGGGTCAAACAACTTTTCAAAAGCTTCGACTTCGTTGAGGTCGAATAAGTCTGAAGCAGTCAAAAATTCTATCTCAATAGTTTTCTGTTCGTTCAAACTTGGCTGATGAAATTGATTTTGTCCATAACGGTGAGGCAGTCAACTTATGCAAACATTTTTAGTAGGGATAGTTTAAAAATCCATTTAGACTTCTAGAAGAATAATGTGCATGAACCCAATGTACTTTTTAAAGTACATACAACTTTGGTATTGCCTAAATCTGTATATAAAAACAAAAATATGAAAAAACTTTAATTCTCGTAAGCTTTATGATTGTTAAGAATAGAAAATTAGAAAATAATTATAGACCACAAATGTCTTGGAAGGACACAAAACTAGAAACAATTCCAAATGCATTCTAAGAAAAGACGGTTGGACCATAGTTTACTTGACCAAAAAACAAAAAAAAAGGACCTGAAAAATTCAGATAATATTGTTTGTTTGGAAAACAGATTCAAACAAATGATTTTTATTTGGAAGTATAAATAAATGGCCATTTGCTATAAGCATTGTACTGTACTTTAAAAGTACTATGGGAGAGAATGGGCTAATCAAAACAAACATTAGATTAAGTTAAAATAGAAATTGCAAACAAAGAAGAAAATAAAAACGAAAATAAATCGACCAGTATAAAATTAGAAGAAAAAGGCAGCATCCGAGCCCCGACTTAAGAAGAATAGATGTCCAGCAAATTTAAAAAGGGATTAAAACTAGTTACAGACATACTGACGAAAAATCATTATCAGGAAAAGAAGCAGATCAACATTTAAACAACATAAGAAACCAGAAAATACCTTAGCACATCAGTAAGAATAATTGTAAGCTAGAAAATAATAGGTACACTTGAAAATTTTGAAAACAATAAATTAAAAATTAATATTGAAAATAATTTTGGTGAAAAAACTATAGCAGAAAATAAAAATAAAAGTGAGTTGAAATAAGAAATCAGTTACCAGAATACTAACTAAATGTCCTTAGCTACAGCCAAGAAGAGCTTAACGCTCGACCCTCTGAAATATATAGAGAAGTTAAGTCCTTTCGATGGGAGGATAGAAGATTTATACACATTTCTTACAAATGTTGACGGAATTATTCCAATCTTGAATGAGTATGATAATCAGAGCCAAATCATGTGCATTAAAATCCTTAAATCGAAGTTCATAGGAAAAGCTAAACTCTGCATTGAGATACACCCCCACTTACAGAAATGGACCGACATCAAAGCGATGTTGATCTCTAATTTTGGCGGCTTTTAAAATAGCATTCAGTTGTATGAAGAACTTAGACAGATATGTTTTAGAGGAAATATCCTTAGATTTTATAATGACATTCAAAAAACACTTTGTGATCTTAATCAAAAAAGTGTACAAGAAGATAAAACACATGAAGTAAATAGTAATAATTTAACGGCTTTAAATATTTTTAAAGAAAAACTACCAGTACATATGTACCATCCTTTTTGCTCTCAAGCCTAAAATCCTTTTTGCTCTCAAGCCTAAGACTTACAAGAAGCTTTACATCTGCTATCTGAAGCTGGTTTTATTAATTCAAATCCTATTGATGAAAGCCAACAAAAACGTCAGATGAATAAAAGAAACTTCCAACCTAAACTTTACATCCCACAACAGTATAGTAATAATTATTTTAGACCTCAGAGTAATTTTCAGAATAACTCAAAGAATAATTCTCAGAATAACTCAGGACAATTAAGAAATAATTTTAGTAACAACTTTAGACAGAACAATTTTAGACCACCCTACATCCTACAATCACTTCAGTAATCAAAATAACTTTAGACCCCCAATTCAAAATAATCGTAACCCTAATAGAAACTATAATAATCAAGGGAATGAGCCCATGGAAGTCGATCTAGGCTCGAGTAGGCCTGGGTAAATCGATCATTTTTGATGATCGATTCGATCAAGTATCGGTTTACTAAATGATTCGATCATTTGAATCGATCAATCATTCAATCATTTTTATTTTCTCGTTCTGTTTCGATTTCAATCATTTTAGTTTGTAGTTGTACGATTCGAATTGAACCAAATCAAATAGTATGTATGCGTCAAACCAACTTAACCGTGGGCGTGGTTTGGTGCAGTGGAGGCATAGGCAACAATATATTTTTTCAAGCAACATTAGCTCGGGAAGATTTCTCTTTCAAACTTGAAGAATTGCTCACACTGAAAATGTTAACAAACATACATGTGTGTATTTATCCTTCATCTACTCAACATTATTCCGATAAGCTATACCATTATGTCCCGAAGTCACCACACACGGCTAAAAATACTTGACGCATACATACAAACATCCTTTAAAATCATTTCTCATCTACCCAACATCAACATCATTCCTACACTGCTTATGACTCCACCCTTTACTGCACCATGATAGAGAGGGCAACGTAAAGTTTTCGTACACATTCAAATGATTGAATAAGATGGACTCCATGTCCATGTCCATGTCCATGTCCATGATGGAGTCAAAAAGATCGAAATCGAAACTAAATGGAAATGAAATATGGAATCAAAATGCATAGTAGGTATAATTTTGTAATTGAGATCGAATATCGAGATTGATTGAGATCGATTGATTCGGACTTGAATGATTTCGATCATCAATACTTTTGAATGATCGAATCAAAAAGATCGAATCGATCATAATTTACACAGGCCTAGGCTCGAGCCAATTCAATAAGCAATTGGCAGGTAAACTACAATAGAAATGTAAGCCCATAAACTGATCCTGCGGGCAGGGCCGGATTTAGATTTGTGCCGCCCTGGGGCACTGAAGAAAATGCCGCCCTATGACTTAAATTTTATTTTAATAGTTTTGATATCTTATTTTTTAAGAATTAAAATAACTAATTGATTGTAGAAAATTTATTATGTATTACATTTCATTTATACCTAATACATTATGTTTTTCTATATATTTTTTCTTTATTTACTCATACATTATATTATTTATTATATACTATAGAAATATAAAAAATATTTTTGTATTTTTCTTAGAATTAAGAACGACTTTTATTAGTATTGCATTATTTTTTTCACGGGCAAACTCGCCTAACTTTTTGAATTGCAAAATGGTCGATTAAATCTTCACAATCTAAACGTTGAAGCACATCTGATTCTATGCATGGAATGGCTAAGCTATTGGGTTTATTTGCACCCATTGTAGAACGTTAGTAATTTTTAACTCGTTTTAAACAAGCAAACGATCGTTCTGCGCTACAGTTTGTTACGGCTAAAGTTATAAATATACGATAAGCGATTTCTACGTTTGGAAACACAGTGTAAAGGTCGTTTGAATGCAGAAGTTTCAGAAGATCAGAAGGTGAATTTTTTTTCCTTTTTTTTTTCGGTGCAATGAGCATGGAAGTGCACAAATTCGTCTTCTAGTGACAACTCAAGATCTGAAAAATACAATTCTCTTAAACGTTTAGCTCGTTTACGAATTTCCCTATTATCTTAATCATCAAATTCAATGATAGCCGAGAATTTTTCTTGAATCTTTTCATACACTGTACATCTTTTACGCAATTCAGATCCCAGATTGTCAAGAATGACATTAAAAGTATTAACTCTAAACTGGTCTCGACCTGACAGCTGCAAATCTCTATCTCGTGTTTCATCAGCATGTAATTTTCTCTTTCTTTGTCGGGGCTCGGGAAACTGTTATTTTATAATCTTGAATTTCTGAAATTTTTATAGTATTTTCTTCATAGATTTCAAATTAATTTCGCGTATCAGCAACGACTTTGATCAAAGCATGATAATCATCGATTACATCAGCGATGCTACAATCAATTTTTCTTGCTTACAGCATTAAATCTTGAGAGTAATAAATGCCAAAGTATCTGCATAAATGCTGTTTCAAGTCGCTCCAACTGATTTCGAATACCTTTAGCTTCTTGCCGTGTAATTGTATTTTCTTCGATATCTTCTTCAAGAATAATCAAAGTTTCAATTATTTCAACAAAATGTTGATTAGGTGCTTGAACCGCTTCATAACGAGCTGACCATCTGGTTGCAGATAAAGATTTTTACGCAATTCTTTTTTCAGTATGAGACTGTAAGACTTCCCAGCGATGTGTCGATGCAGTTAAGAAGTTGTATAAAGTTTGAAGTGTATTAAAGAATGACGCAGCTTCTGGGGCGCATTCTACTGCTGGAATTAATTAGGTTATTATATAGAAAATTTTTAAATTTTGCCGCCCTAGAAAATTTGCCGCCCTGGGCACTAGCCCCGACTGCCCCTAGTGTAAATCCAGCACTGCCTGCGGGATACATAGAAGGAAATACTAATATGTATTAATAATAACCCTGCGGGATATCCAAAAACAAATAATGAAGCAGAAAATTTTCAAGTACTAGCTTCGGATTGCCTTTTGTTCGGATAGAAAAAGCAGGCAGGATATTAAGAATGCTAAACGACACAGGAGCGACGAATAGTATATTAAACGAAAAAGACGCTCCTCAAAATCTTATTAAAATACGAACAGAACCATTAAAAATTAATACCGTAGGAAACCCAATCTAAGTTGAAAAAGAAGTACTCCTACCAAAAGAAAAATCCATTTGCAAAGTTACTGAAGACTGTTTATTTCAGTTAATGACTTTCAGTCAGAGCTTTAACGGCATCAAATCAAACAATGGAAAAAATTGACTATCCAACTAAGATATTAGAACTAAATGGAACTAAAATATCAATCTTTTTGATGAAACAGATGAACGTGATTATTCCATGGAGATAAATCACTTAAATGGCTTAACGCCTCACGACACTATTTTCGAGGAATTTGAAAAGAAAAATATAGACCACATGAATTCAGAAGAGGAAAAAATTCTATTTCAAACTTTAAACGAATATTCAAACGTATTCTTCCACAAAGGCGATGATCTCTCTTTTACATCACACGTTGAGCATAAGATACCAGTACAGGATACCTAATTCTCCTATTTTAACTAGAATCTATAGATATCCTGAAGTACACAAAAATGAAGTAAGCAACCAAATTCAAGAACTATTGGATCAAGGTATCATTAAACATTCAACTTCTCCCTATAATGCTCCGATTTGGGTTGTACCTAAGAAAACAGATAAGATGAGCAATAAAGAATGGAGGATAGTAATAGACTATAGAAAACTAAACAAGATAACAAAAGAAGATAAATTCCCGATACCACTCATAGATGATATTTTAGATAATGGGACTTACAAACTATTTTTCCACACTAGACCTTACGAAACGTTTTTACCAAATTGAAATTGATCCCGAAGACCGAGAAACAACAGCTTTCAGTACTTTATCAGGCCATTACGAATGGATGCGTATGCCATTCGGTTTAAAAAATGCACCCGCAACATTTCAGCGGATGATGAATGAAGTTTAAGGCGATTACATTGGCAAAATATGCTACTTATACCTAGACGACATTATTATTTTCTCAGCTTCCCTTCCAGAGCTTAAAATTAATATTTGAAAGATTACGAAAAGTTAATCTTAAAGTTTCACTAAACAAATGCAATTTTCTTAAAAAAGAAAGTGAATTTTTAGGTCATATAATCATGCCAGAAGGCATAAAACCAAACCCATCTAAAACGCAAACAAGTAAAGATTTTCCCCTTCCAACTACGATTAAAGAAATACAATCATTTTTAGGTCTTACCGGTTACTATCGCAAGTTCATAGAAGACTATGCAAAGATAATAAAACCTATGACCTTGTACCTGAAGAAAGATTCTAAAATAGATTTAAAAAATGAAAAATACATTGGCACGTTCAATAATTTAAAAACAGCATTTTAATTGCAAGATAAATTGATAAACAGATACCCAGATTTTACAAAAGAATTCAAACTGACAACCACTGCTAGCAACTTTGCTATCGGTGCAGTCCTAAGTCAATCCCACGGACCATTATCTTTTGCTTCACGCACCTTGAATAAACATGAGTGTAATTACTCAACCATAGAGAAGGAACTTTAAGCTATCGTTTGGGCCACCAAACAGTTTAGACATTACCTTTACGGTAGAAAATTCAAAATATTAACAGACCATAGGCTTGTAGTTTGGCTCCAAAACTTAAAAGAACCTAATTCAAAATTACAACGATGGAAAATTAAACTCGAAGAATAAGACTTCGATATCGAATATGTACATCCAAGGCAAGGAAAATAAAGTCGCTGATGCTTTGTCAAGAATTTAAAACTGAACAGATAAACGCATTTGAAGAAGATCACGTGAGTACCCATCATAGTAATGAATCAGACAGTTCAAATCTTATCCCAATAACAGATAAACCCCTCAATATGCCAATATACGCCAAATAATTGTTAAAACAACAAGGGTAGATTCCCGAGAAATAACATTCCCATACGTAGGAAAAAAACTAATAGTAATTACAAGAAAGAATTTTACATCCAAAGACTTTGAACAAATAATTTTAGAATGCGACATAGGAAAAACTAACGCAATATTTTTTGATAGTGATGACTTACCACTAAATAGATACGAACCAAACGATGAGCTATTTCTAAAATTCCAAGAATTCTGGAAGCAACACCATTACAAACAAAAACTATACAGAACCATGTCCAACTTAACGAACTTACATTCCCCAGAATCTGAAGAAATAGTTAATAACACTAACAAAAAATACAATTACATCGGTATAGAAAAGACGTACTTAGAAATCATTAGAACCTATTATACACCAAATCTTAGAAAAATAATAAATAAACTAATCAATAATTGTGAAACTTGCAATCTTTAAATAGAAAGAAATCCCCTAAAACTCCCATATGAAAAAACTCCAACACCAACAGGTCCCCACATACATTATCACATGGACATTTGGCCCATTCCTAGTAATGGAAACTACCTAACATGCATTGATAAATTCTCTAAATTTATCGCATTAGAAAGACTAGAAACAAAAACCCAAGCTGACGTATTAACAGCAATGACAAAGATATTCATTTTCAGTCTTAACGACTGATAACGATAGATCTTTTCTTTCATATAAGTTAAATTTCTACGGATTAATTTTTCTAAAAAAAAACATTACTTTTTTTTCTTTTTTTTCTCATTTATTTATTTCGATTCACAATCGGGCAGCGATTCTGCCTTCCCAAGTACAATTGACAATGTTCATTAAATTTCTTACCTTAAATACTTATTTTTAGCTTACTAAACAATACTTCGATTTCCATGAAATCGATGGAATACTTAAATCTAGCTTAATTGACCAATTGACAATATTTTAATTTCCAAGAAATCAATGGAATCAAAACGTCGTTCTGGGATATTTGGAGTTTATGGGGTCTGTTATTGGAGGGATGAAAACTGGTGTTGTCCGCGTTTCGGATGTCCTTTCGTTTTTTGGATATGTCTTCTTCACGATTACCATGATGAATAATATGACCGCAAAGATGGAATAGTTGACCCATTGGTGGACTTCTTTTTCTGCTTGAATCTTATTGATATGTTTTGTGTTGTTCAAATTTTTTATTTATTTATTTATTTATCTAAAAGCAGTTTTACAGCTAACAGATACATATACATAATTAAATTGTAGGCTCTACAAAAATAACTTAAAATGTAATTAAGTACAATAATTGGAATTTAAAATTTTCACGTGTAAGGCATGAAAAATCAATATTTAAAGACACTTCATTGAAAGAAACAATTGATCTTGATAAGGGCGCATTACTTCCATACCTGGTTTTGTGCGTTCTTTCAAATAAAAAAATTCTAGCTCTTAAGGTGAATTCACATGAGTGCGACCAACGAACGACGAATAAATCAAGAAATGTGATTTTAATTACCTTACAAGCATAAATTCCTCACGAATTTTTTAGGAAACGATGGAAATATAGTTCATACTTATTTTTAGATGGATAAACTCTTTTTTTTGTGCCTAAAATTAAAACAATAGAGAAAAGAAGTTTATTCGTTACGAATAAATTTTATTCGTAACGAATAAATTTATTTTCTCTATTCCCAAAAGCTTAGGCACAAAAATAAGAGTTTGTTCACCAAAAACTAAGTATGAACTTTATTGCCATCGTTTCCTAAAAAATTCGTGAGGAATTTATGATTGTAAGGTACTTAAAATCACATTTCTTGATTTATTCGTCGTTCGTTGGTCGCGCTCATGTGAATTGCCCTTTAGTGTTCTAGCGGGAACATAAATTGGAACCAGTGCAAGAAGAGATGGACACTTTATGTGGTAGCACAGTAAATCTCTAATGAACATAACACCATGAATTTTTCTTCGAGATTCTAGAGATTTTATGCCAAGTAATTGGCATCTAGCCTTATAATCAGGAGAAAAGCTCCAGCGCATTTGTATAAATATGAATTTGGTGAATTTCCTTTGAATTTTTTCTAGTCGGATAGAATGAGCGTTATATGCTGGGCTCCAAATAACATCTGCATATTCTAGAACCGACCTAACAAGAGAGTTATATAAACAAAGAAGTACATAAGGATCTCTGAAATCCTTTGCATTACGCTTAATGAATCCCACCAACGAGTTGGCCTTAGAGATTAGGTATTCAAAATGTAATTTAAAAGAAAAGGCGGAATCAAGTATAATGCCTAAATCATTAACTTGTGAAAGACGATTTACTGGCTTAGAATCGATAGCATAGTCAAAAAATAGATTGAGTGTTTTTCGTGAGAAAGAGATTGCATTACACTTTTTGATATTGAGTCTTAGACCATTTATATTGCACCAATTTGACAAGCCATTAAGGTCAGACTGAATCAACTGGCAATCTTCAAAAGTTTTAATTTTTAAGAAAAGTTTTAAATCGTCTGCGTAAATCAGACAATCACAATGTCTTATGACTGAAACATTATCATTAATAAAGATAATGAAGAGAAGGGGGCCAAGGTGGCTTCCCTGAGGAACACCTGATGAACAAATAATTTTCCTAGAGCAGGTATTATTTATTTGCACTTGTTGACTTCTATGAGTGAGGTAAGATGCCAACCAACCTAGCAAATAAGAGTGAAATCCAAATACTTCAAGCTTTTTCAGAAGTGTTTGGTGGTTGACAGAGTCAAAGCCTTACTGAAGTCGGTGTACACAGCATCTACTTGAAATTTTTCTTCCATGGAATAAGTGACATAACATACAAAATGCGCTAAATTTGTTACAGTAGACCTACCAGATACAAAGCCATGCTGTTCTGGTGACAAGAACTCGGATGTTCGAAAAAAAAGTTTTCCTTTCACGTAACTTCCAAACAATTTAGGAATAGCAGAAAGCTTACAGATACCTCTATAATTTTCAATATTATTCTAAGCACCAGATTTGTGAATGGGCACGAGATACGAGAGTTTCCATTCCTCTAAGAAGTAACCTTCCTGAAGCGATTTATTGAAAATAGTTAGCAACGGTAGATAGATTGAATTGCAACAATTTTTGAGAACTATGGCAGGTATACCATCTGGACCAGGGTTGGAGTTTGGCTTGAGAGAATTAATCGCAATTATAATTTCTTCATGATTTAATTGGATACTTCCAACATCAATTTTATTCACCACATTATTCAATGAGCTACTATTGAATGTAGAAGAAGTATAAACCGATTGGAAAAATTCTGCAAACAAGTCTACCGTTGATTTTAGATTAGCAGACTCAACATCTCTATAGAACATAGAATTCGGTATTCCTATAGAATTTCTTTTCGAATTGATATATGACCAAAAGGATTTGCTATTACTTTTTATGTTACTCTCGATATTCAAGATACATGATCTATATAGAAATTTACTGAGAACGACAAAGTTTTTACGAAGTTTACTAAAGATTAGATAATTAGCTTGATTTTTTGATTTCTTGTATTTTGCATAAGCCTTACGTTTAAGCTTTTTAAGATTACTGAGCTGTTTATTACTCCACGGTGGTTCAGACGACCTTTTTTTATGCATAAGAGGGGTAAACTTATCGAAACCCATTGCTAATATCTCAATGAAGCGACCATACATAGATTGCAGATCTAAAGACAAAAGTTCGTTACACCAGTCAATGTTGGAGAGATAGTTATTTAAATCAAGGAAATTGGATTTAACAAAATTAAAGGATCTACAATTTAAATTTATATCGTTTAACGAATAAGCATAATATTTAATTTCAAACATTAATTCCTTATGGTGCATTGAGTTATTTAACAAAGAAAAAGGAGCCTTAATCACATTACTTCGCAAATCATCACAGCATATACAAATTAAATCTAATATTTTCATCAGAGAATTAGGAATATCATATAGTTGAATTAAATTTAACGAATAAATATAATCAATAAATGTGAGCTCAAAATCAGTTTTCATATTAAAAGGAATTAACATCTTATCAGATTCAGACCAAATCCATCTTACATTAGATAAATTAAAATCACCTATAACACAAATATTATCAGAATCCACGCAAAGATTATTTACATGTTCAATGTTACTAATATGTTTTTCATATATATCAAGACAGCTGCCTGAAGGCACATAACTTACTAGAAAAAATATATTTGATTTAGGAAGAGTATTTACTGTAACAGATATGCAAATTTGTTCTATGTCTTCAATAGGAAGATTAATTTCGTTACAAGATAAATGATTCCGGACAGCTACAATAATTCCACCTCCACGTTCCTTAGAAGATTTGCAGTGGTCGAAACGATAAACGCTGTACAATCTGCAGTCAAAGATTTCGGTTGATGTAATTCCATTATAAAGCCATGATTCAACAATCACAATAATGTCATAAAAACAATGACAGGAGTTATTAAAAAGATCAACGACTTTTGTTCGGATACCACTGGCATTATGATAGTAAATTTTTAACGCTGGAATATCTTGCCAAGATGCGTGATCAAACGAAATTAGGTCATTGGATTCGCAGATAATTTTCCTGTTAAGTTTTTTGGCTTGAACATAAATGGGCGAATCTTAACACCTGTTGGCCAAAAAGTGTCAATAAAGATCAAGTTTGCAATTTCAACCGGTACACCGATCTTAAAATTTACAAAATTAAGTTTGCGATCATTATCCTCAAGTCGAATCAGTTTATGGCATAAAATTTGAGATGACTTTACGCCAAGATTTGTAGCAATGAACTTAAGAATATCATCAGCAGTTGTAGAGCTTTTAAAACTACCAATATGATAACATTTCAGCTTATAAGCTACTTTCAGATCACTCTGGCAAGTATTTGATCCAAGAATTACTTTTTTATATTGGACATTATCCGAACGCGTAACATCAGCCAGCGTGGTAGCTTCAGCAGCATTCACAACATTACAAACATCAATAAAATTATGAGTGTAAGCAACATCCAACGTAGCAGCATTAACTGCAACAACAGCAACATCATCATCAGCAACATCAATGGCACCAGTAGCATCTTTTTCTCCAACAGCATCAATAGCAACATCATCGTCCAATACAACATCGGAGATCTTCAAGAGAGAAGAATCTACGCACAGATATGAATTTTTGGCGAGTGCACTCTTATCAACATTATCCGAGCCAACAGACAAAGAGTAAGAGCAAGAAGCCAACGTGTTATCATGTGCATCGTGCATGTGCAGCAGATTCAACAGCAAGAGCATTATCAACTATCCCACTCTCAATAGAGCCGGTGTTAAGCTGAGCTTTTGCTTTGGATTTTAACGAAGAAACCGGTTTTATTGCACTTTTACCAATTTGTGTTCGAGCTGGTTTATTCTTATTGGTATTGGGTACGACGAGGGGAAAAAGAAACACTTCGACTTTTGATCAGTGACACGTTCGTATTTGTTTTGTTATTGTTTTCAGGTATATTGCTCTTCATTCTAGAGCGGGTGACACGAGAGCTTTTCGCTGCACTAGAGTTATAGGAGGAAAATAGCTATTCGAATTCACTTTTATCTATATATATAAAGTAGGATGTATGTATGTATGTATGTATGTATGTCCGGGGTATACTCCTAAACCACCCAACGGATTTTTATGAAATTTTCAGGGTAGACATAGTTTAGTCCAGAGATGGTTCCTGTCAAGGTTTGATCCCCATATTCCCACAGGAACGGGGTTGGGAATGGAAACTTAGAATCTACGGGACAGATTTCAAAAATTCTTTTAGCATTAGTTGTACTACATTATTCGCCTAAATAAGTAACTTATTCAATAATTCATCCCTATTATCCCACGGGAACAGAAACGGGAACGAGAACGGGAATATTAAAGTTACTTAACACATTTCAAAAATTATTTCAACTCTAGGATGTTACATTATCCCTCAGTGACATAGACCTACATTTCATTCACATATTTCTATGAGAACGGAAGTCCCACAGAAACGGTGTTGGGAATGGAAACCTAGAAGCTACTTGACAGATTTCAAAAATTCTTTCAGCACTTAGAAGCTACTGGACTACCAGCACTGGGATACCACATAATCACTCAGTAACTTAGCGTAGACTTCATCCCTATAATCCCACTGGAACAGAAACAGGAACGAGAACGCGAACCTTAAAGTTAATTAACCGATTTTAAAAATTCTTTCAACACAGACTTATATTTAAGCTATCTAACAACAAAATTAAAGAGACTGCAAATTTAAAGAAAACCTATTCAGCAGAAAATACAATTGGTTAACATTTATGTTCCTCAGTAAAATAGTAATATTTAAAGAGATTTGAATTCCTATCTAACATAGTTTTTGCTGTCTTGAGTGAAGAAATAAAAATTATTTATTGATTTTGAACAAATCATATTGTGCTCTGCTCTGATCTCTGAGACATTAAACGAAAAAGATAACAACATAATTAGAGAGGCTGCAAATTTACCAAAAACCTATTTAGCGGAAAATACAATTGGTAAATATTTATATTCCACAATAAAATAGTAATATTTAAAGAGATTTGAATCCATAGCTAAAAGACGTTTTGCTATCTTTAGCGAAAAAATAAAAATTATTTATTGATTTCAAACGAATCTACCCATCTGAGACATTAGTCGAAAAAGCTAACAACGCAATTAGAAAGGCTGCAAGTTTAACAAAAACCTTTTTAGCAGAAAATACAATTGGTAAATATTTATATTCCACAATAAAATAGTAATATTTAAAGAGATTTGAATCCATAGCTAAAAGACGTTTTGCTGTCTTTAGCGAAAAAATAAAAATTATTTATTGATTTCAAACGAATCTACCCATCTGAGACATTAGTCGAAAAAGCTAACAACGCAATTAGAAAGGCTGCAAGTTTAACAAAAACCTTTTTAGCAGAAAATACAATTGGTAAATATTTATAAGTACATATTTTGTGATGATTTAAAAACACATTAAAATTGTTATTTCGTTTGAACGACATTTCCATTCAATCGATTGCAAGTGGTCTTCTCGGACGCAAACATACGTGGCGTCCAATGTATGAATTCTATTTTACATTCCTTCTTTTTTTCATTTTCAATCGATTGGAAGTGGTCTTTCCACAATCTATATTTCATATTTCAATAAAGATTAAAAAGATATGTATGTTTCTCAGTTTTCAATAATGTCACCAAAAAAAAAGTCACTTGGAAGAAAATCTTTAGAGGCAAAGAATAAAAGGCAAAAAAGAGGTGCTGAGACTGTAGAGCAGCAAGAAATTCGCCTTCAGCAAATGCGCGAAAGAGCTTCTACTTCCAGAGCCTCTGAAGCTGAAGAGCAGCGCAAAATTCGCCTTCAGGAAATGCGCGAAAGTGCTTCTACTTCCAGAGCCTCTGAAGCTGAAGAGCAGCGCGAAATTCGCCTAAAAAAAATGCGTGAAAGTGCTTCTACTTCCAGAGCCTCTGAAGCTGAAGAGCAGCACGAACTTCGCCTTCAACAAATGCGCGATAGAGCTTCCATTTCCAGAGCCACGGAAAATGAAGAACAACGTGGAAACCGCCTTCAAACATTACGCGTCAGAAGTTCAACCTCCAGAGCAAAAGAAACACCCCAACGATATAGCGAACGACTTGATAACAATCGATTACGACTGACTCGATCTAGAGAACGGATTGATTTGAAGTTGGAAGCATTTAATTATGATAGAGACTATGATTATAGGAATCACATAGATGTGGCTATTGGACCAATGAATAAGGCTTGCGTGCATTGTCGTAGTTTGAAGTTCGCTAAGGAAGGAGTCTCCTGGAATGTGTTGTTCGAACGGTAAAGTAGTTTTGGTTCCGGTGATGGAGCCACCTGAGCCGCTAAAAAGTTATCTTTCTGGTGACACTACATTTTCAAAACAATTCCTGATGAACATTCGCAACTACAACTCATGCTTTCAAATGACCTCTTTCGGTGCAACAAACATTCACAACAACGCCGGTTACATGCCCACTTTTAAAGTTCAAGGCCAAATATATCACCGAATCGGTTCGTTGCTTCCTTTACCGAATCTAGAGGCAAAGTTTTTGCAAATATATTTTACTGGCAACGAGGAAAGAGAAACCGAACAGCGATGCGCGATTAATACTGCAACCAGACGCGAAATCATTTCGGAATTACAGACAATGTTGCACGGAAGCAACAGTTTGATTCGTCTATTTAAAACTGCTATAGACCAGATGCCATCAGATGACTATGCTGTTGTAATAAGAGCAGACAAAACACCGACTGGGGAACATGAAAGACGTTTCAATGCACCGGTGATAGGTGATGTAGCAGTTGTAATAGTGGGCACCGAATTCAATCGACGTGACATTGTCATCCACCGCCGGAATACAACTGTGCAACGCGTTTCGGAAACACATCGTTCGTACGATGCACTTCAATATCCACTGTTGTTTCCGCGTGGAGAAGATGGCTACCATTTCAACATCATGCAAATCAACGCTAACACGAATGAAGAGTCAACAAAGAAAGTTTCGTGCATGGATTATTACGCTTACCGCATTATGATTCGTGCAAATGAAACCAACCACATTCTGAAATGCCGTGAACTATACCATCAGTTCATTGTGGACATGTACGCGAAAATTGAAAGCGAGCGTCTTCTCTTCATTCGTTTAAATCAACAGAAGTTGCGAGTTGAAGAATACGTTCACTTACGTGATGCAATGGTCAATGATGGGAACGCTGCTAATATCGGACAAATGGTAGTCTTGCCAGCAACGTATACCGGCAGTCCGCGACAGATGCACGAATACGCACAGGATGCCATGACGTATGTTCGAAAGTATGGACGCCCAGATTTGTTCATCACCTTCACATGCAATCCAACGTGGAGTGAAATTACACATCTGCTTTTCACCGGCCAAAACTCATCGCACAGACATGATCTTCTCGCTCGAGTTTTTAAGCAAAAATTAATAAAACTCATGGACGTTATCACAAAGAATCATATTTTTGGAGAGACTCGATGCTGGATGTACTCAGTTGAATGGCAAAAAAGAGGCCTGCCGCACGCTCACATTTTAATTTGGTTGAAGCAAAAAATCGTCCCATCACAAATTGATAGTGTCATTACGGCTGAACTTCCGAATCGAGACGAAGATCCAATTCTGTTTGAAACAATCAAAAAACATATGATTCATGGGCCATGTGGTGCACTCAACACAAATTCACCATGCATGAGGGATGGCAAGTGCACAAAAGGATATCCACGGGAGCTAATAAATGAAACTCAAACTGGAGGTGATCGATATCCTATGTATAGGCGAAGGAAGCCCGATGACGGTGGATACACAACTACAATTAGAATCCGAAATGTAGATGTTGACATAGACAACAGATGGATCGTGCCGTACTCTTCCCTGCTTTCAAAAATGTTCGATGCTCACATTAATGTCGAGTATTGCAATTCGGTGAAGTCGATCAAGTACATTTGCAAATACGTCAATAAGGGCAGTGACATGGCAGTTTTTGGCCTGGCCAATCAAACTGATGAAATTACTCAATTCCAAATGGGACGCTACATCAGTAGCAATGAAGCAGTTTGGCGAATATTAGCATTTAACATCCACGAACGCTATCCAACTGTTCAACATCTCGCTGTGCACTTGGAAAATGGCCAGCGTGTATACTTTACCGAACAAAATGCACAAAATAGAGCAGAACAGCCACTAAACACCACACTCACTGCCTTTTTTAAATTGTGTGCATCGGATGATTTCGCAAAAACGTTGCTGTATCACGAAGTGCCCAAATACTACACTTGGAACACGTCGACAAAAAAGTACGCACGAAGAAAGCGGGGCGCAAGTGTTCCAGAGTATGCTGATTTACGTTCGTCTGATGCCTTGGGACGTGTGTATACCGTACATCCCAATAACGCAGAATGTTATTATTTGCGATTGTTATTGCATACAGTCAAGGGTCCTACATCATTCGTTGCTTTGAAAACAGTAGACAGTGTAGTGTGCCAAACGTATAGAGAAGCATGCTTCAAACTAGGCTTACTTGAAAATGATCGTCATTGGAACACAACACTAACAGAGGCGTCACTTACGTGTCTTCCAAAGCAAATACGTAATTTGTTTGCAATCATTTTAACAACATGTGCACCATCGAACCCCGTAGAACTCTGGGAAACACATCGCAAAAGTCTTAGTGAGGACATTCTCAGGCAAAGACGTGAAATCGATCCAAATCAAGAGTATTCGAACGACATTTTCAATGAAGCTCTTATATTGATTGAGGATTTATGCATATCGATCAACAACAAAGTTCTTTGTCAACTTGGTATGCCGTCATCCACACGAAACAGAAATGACATACAAGACAGGGATTTGGTCCGGGAACGCCAGTTTGATGGAAGCCAGCAACAGCATTTTGTTGAAACGCAACAAAGACTTTTAGTTGCTGATCAAAAAAATGCATATGACAAAGTTATGCAACGTGTAGCCAACGGAACTGGCGGAATTTTTTTCCTAGATGCTCCAGGAGGAACAGGCAAAACATTTCTCATCAATTTGATATTGGCTTCGGTTCGAATGCGGGGTGGCATCGCACTCGCACTGGCATCATCGGGAATTGCATCAACGCTACTCGATGGCGGAAGAACAGCGCATTCAGCACTTAAACTTCCACTAAATTTGCACCAGACCGAAACACCTACCTGCAATATCAGCAAAAATTCCGGAATGGCCACAATCCTTAAAACGTGCAAAATCATAATTTGGGACGAATGTACAATGGCTCATAAAAAATCACTTGAGGCGCTTCACCGGACTCTGTGCGATTTTCGAGAAAAAACTCAAACGATGGGAGGCGCTCTGATTCTTCTTGCAGGTGATTTTCGGCAAACCTTGCCCGTTTTACCTCGATCAACGCCTGCAGATGAGCTGAACGCTTGCTTAAAAGCATCATATTTATGGAACCAAGTCGAAAAAATCACGCTCTCGACGAACATGCGTGTGCATTTGCGGCAAGATGGGTCTGCCCAAACATTTTCCAAACAACTTTTGGACATCGGAAACGGCGAAATTCCAATTGATCGGAAAACAAATGATATTACGTTTCCCCCACATTTTTGTCAAATGCAGCTAAGTATTCAAGCTGTTGTGGACAAGGTTTTTCCAAATTTGACCAGCAACTACAAAAATTCAGACTGGCTGTGCGAACGTGCAATATTAGCGCCTAAGAATGATGATGTTAATAGATTGAACGAACAAATTCAGTTGAAACTGCCCGGCGAACCAGTCAAATACAAATCAATTGACACAGTGATGGATGAAGAACAAGCAGTCAACTATCCAACCGAATTTTTAAATTCGATGGAACCACCAGGAATGCCACCACACATACTAACATTGAAAATTGGAACGCCAGTGATGCTTATTCGAAACTTAAACCCGCCAAAACTGTGCAACGGGACCAGACTGACGGTCAAAAAATTGACAGCAAAAATGATCGAAGCAACAATCATCATTGGCAAATTCAAAGGGGAAGACGTGCTGATTCCACGCATACCGATGATTACCAACGATTTGCCATTTGATTTCAAGCGACTTCAGTTTCCTTTACGTCTTGCCTTCGCGATAACTATTAACAAAGCACAAGGACAGTCGTTAGCTATAGCTGGATTACATTTGGAAAATTCATGTTTTTCGCATGGCCAATTATATGTTGCGTGCTCTCGAGTTGGCGATCCAAAAAATTTGTACATTTATACACCAACCACAACGACCAGAAATATTGTTTATCCGCTAGCATTAAGATAAAATACAAAATTTCCCATTAAATACATTTATTTCTTATCTTGGGAGTAGAAACGCGCGAGGTTTATCGCTGAACTTAAACCTTTCAGACAATTTTGTGTCCACAACGATTGAAAGAAGTTAGACCCGAGCAACCCCGGGCGGTCCAGCTATATGTTTGTTTCTACGGTATACTCCTAGGCCGAAAGAGTTTCTATAAAACTTTATAGTTTAGTCCAGGGATGGTTCCTGTCAAAGTAGGATCTCAATATTCTCACGTGTTTGGTAAAGGAAACCTAGAAACTACTGGACACATTTCAAAAATTCTTTCAGCTTTAGGATGCCACATAATTCCACAGTAAAAAGATTAAATTTCATCCCTTATTCGCACGGAAGAGGAAAAACGAGAACGGGAACCTTAAAACTACAGACCCGAGCAAAGCCGGGCGGCTCAGCTAGTTTTCAATAAAAAAGGAAAATAGTTCTTGAATTTTAGTCATGCAAAGATAAGATTGACAACTTTTTGCACGAATCACATTTCCAAAACAAGCAGTCTTCAGAGTTTAATAAACTTAAAGATTGTTCACTCAGTTTGGTGCACTCGAAATTAAATGGACATTGACAGATTCCGCAGCAGATGCTATTGTTCTTGGAACTGTTATCCATTTCAAATTAATTAGCAAAGAGTTTATTAGATCTAACTGACGTCAACGAGAACTAGAGACTGATGTAAATGGAGTTCTTTCATGAGCTGAAGTGATAGGATTTCTTCTACTTCTGTATCATCTGAGGGTGAGATAATTCTTCCGCAGTATACTGTTGATTCATTATCTTTAACGTGACATTGGAGAATTTTACGAGGTAGGTATGTTCCATTAAGTGATTGGCTATTGTTGTTGAAATCTATTTTGCCGTCGAAATTGTTTAAGAGGATTGTTCCTGGAGTTATTTCTTCAATTGCTGGGATATGTTGGCTATTCGTTCTCTTACATTTTGCGTTTTTACCTTCTATTAGATTGGGAATACATTTATCGTTATTTAAATCTATAATGTTTGATTGTTTACATAATGATACATCGTTTACTGTTTTACATTTATTTATAATTCCAAATATACCTACTGTTATTTCCTTAACATTTGTCTTGCATAATTTTGTTTACATATTTTTTTTTCTTTATTAAGGGTTTTACAATTAATTTTTCATAGATTACATCCTCTGTATTAGGGATACTTATAATATAAAGTAGTGTTCATACATTTATTTCAATTTTTACTTCAGCAAATTCTAATGCTTCTTCGATATTTTTGAAAAACAAGTTTTCTTTGTTTTTATTTAAATTGGTCAAAACTACATCGATTTCTGATTTTGACAATATGTTAGAGCTTAGAATAATTTTTTGCCTAATTCGATTGTATAAATTGTATTTGTTATTTCATCTTTAATTAACTTGATTTTATACAGTAAACTTAAAACTAATTCGTTTTCAAAAGTTCTATCTTTTCTTATTGAATTCATAATTTCGTTGGTTACATTTGTTAATTTATTTATTCTTTTAATATAAGCTTTGTTTTTTATTTGGTTATTATTATTTTCTAACATGTTATTAATTTTATCGACCATTATTTTAAAATCATCATCGTCGGGGTTTCCAGCCACCCACTTCCAGGCTGAGCCAATGAAGTTTAGTGACCGTTTATTTCTATCGACTTTTATATTGTATATGAGGTTAGTGGTTTGTTTAAGTTCGTGGTCTAGGATTGAGAAAAAGGGATAATTTTTTGGGATGTGCTGGTTCATTAGGGATGAGGTTTTTAATATAAATTCCTCATAAGGGGGTATTTCGATGACATGGATAAATTTTAGATTTTCCGTTTGAATTTTTCCTAGTCCTGTTTCTAGCACGATTATTTCGGAATTAGAATAATCGAGTATTTTCACATCTGCATAAACGAGAGGAGCGAGGTACCTGTGGATCAAAAAAAAAAAATTATTTCAACTTTTAATGTTTGCTTTGTGGACGACTTTTCCAGATTGTGTAGTTACAGTTTGTGTATTGTTTTGTTTTATTATTTCTCGTTTAAAACGGGGTGATAACTTTGAGCCTAGCCTTTTGTAACTTTAACGTAAATTATATCACCAGGTGTATAGTTCCTTGGTTCGTGTTTTTTTATTATTATGATGTTTCAAATCGATATTTTGTTTCTTTTGTAGCTTGATTATATTTTCCTCTCTTGCTTTTTCTAAATGTTTTGGATCGGTACTGACGTTTCTTCCAAAAAATATTTCTATTGGTTTTTTTCCTATTGTAGAGTGAATTGAACAGTTGTACTCGTACACTGCTCTGTCTAGTAATTCTAGGAAGGATCTATGAATCTTTTCTGTTTTAAAGCAACGCATTATTTCTGAAAGTGTAGAGTGAAATCGCTCCACTTGTCCATTGACTGTGCTAGAATAGGGAGGTGTTTTGAAAATTTCTATTCCTAATTGATCATGCAGTATGAAACGAATAAACGCTGCGTTGAAGGATTTTTCATTATCAAAGACGACTAGTTTCGGTTTGCCGAAAGAAAATAGAATTTGTCTTAAAGGTTCTACGATGTCTTGCACGGCTCTGGACTTTAGTATTTTAGTTTGAGCATATTTGGAGAATTTATCTAATGCGGTAAGAACAAGATGTCCTTCGGTTGAATAGATATCTAAATGTATAATATGACCTGGATAACGGGGAATAGGTGTGGGTTTGAGTTTGGGTTTCTGGGGATGCCGATCATACTTGTGTTCTCGACATATATGGCATTGTTTAACTATTTTATTAATTTTTGAGTTCATTTGTGGGAAGTAATAGCTTTGGAGTAGTTGGGCTTTATTTTCTCGTGCATTTCTATGCGCTCTGTTATGGGTTTTAAAGATAAGTTCTTCTTGTTCAGTTTGATTAGTTACATCGAGCACTTTTGATTGTGTGTAGCAGACCTTATAATTTTTGAAATGAAGTAGATATATATTTTGGATAATTCCCATAGTTTCTTCGTTAGTCATTAGTCCATTTACTATGGTAGGGATCAAGTATCGTTTAAATATTGAAATAAGATTTTCTTTACTATATCGAGGTTGTCTAAAAATAAGCCTACGAAAATTTGGGAAAGGATATTGGAGTTGAAAGTTTTCTTCTTCGCCTATAAGCAGAATGAGTTGATTTTTAAAAACGTTTATTGGCACTTCCACTGCTGGAATAAGTTCATGAGATGAACTTTCGTCGCTATGTTGGGATGCTGTAAGGGAATTAATTTGAAGGTGAGTAGGTGGTCTAGAAAGTGCATCAGCAACCACATTAGTACTACCGGGCTTGTATTTCAGCTCGTAGTTGTATTCTTCCAATGCTGCTTTCCAGCGCCAGCGTTTCATTTTCGAATTGTTATTTTTGCTACTTAAAGCATAAGTGAGGGTTTGGTGGTCAGTCAATATTTTGACTCTTGCTGAGCCATAAAGGTAATTTCTGAAAACGTCAAGAGCCCAAATTATAGCCAGCATTTCTTTTTCATTTGCGGCGTAATTTTCTTCGGTCGTATTTAGAGTTCTGGAAAAAAAAATTTTGGTCTTGTCTTCTTGTGATAGTACTGCTCCGAGCGCGTAGTTCGAAGCGTCAGTGGTAAGTTCAAATTCCTTGCTATAGTCGGGGTAAGAAAGTACAATGTCTCCCGATGCTAAGGATTTTTTAACTTTATTGAATGCTTCCATTGCTTTTTCGTTTAGTTGAATTAATATTTTGCTGGAGATGTTTTTGGACAATCGTCCATCTTCCCCCCTTAAAAGGGCTGTTAAGGGTTTTGCTAGCTTAGCGTAGTCCTTAACGAAGCGGCGGTAATACCCTGACAGGCCTAGGAATGATAGCAGTTCCTTGAGAGTGTTAGGAGGTGGAAATTCAAGCACTGCTTTAACTTTTTCGGGGTTAGTTTTGACGCCGTCTGAGGAAATTATGAAACCAAGGAATTCAACTTCCTTTTTAAAAAAATCGCATTTGTCAAGCTGAACTTTCATGTTTGCAGATTCCAACGTCTTGAAAACTTTTTCAATATTGTTTAAATGGGTATCTTCATCTTTACTGAATATGATGATATCATCAATGTAAACAAAACATATTTTCCCTATATGTTCTCTCAAAATATCATCAAGTGCTCTCTGAAAAATAGAAGGGGCATTTTTCAACCCAAAAGGCAGCCGGGTGAATTCGTACTTTCCATTATTCACCGAGAAAGCTGTTGTTTCAATATCTCTTTCCTTAAGTGGAATTTGGTGAAACCCACTTTTGAGGTCGATAACTGTGAAAAGTTTATTTTGACCTAATTGTGCGAGCACGCCGTTAATTTCTGGGATAGGATACCGGTCAGCAATAGTGATGGCATTCAATTTACGATAATCGATCACCAATCGATATTTTTTCTCACCGGAAGCGTCTAGCTTCTTTGGAACAATCCACACCGGTGAATTGTACGGTGGTCTTGAAGACCTTATTATGCCATCTCTGAGGAGTTTTTGAATTTGACTCTCTACTTCATCTTTAAGAGCCATTGGATATGGATAGCATTTGGTGTATACGGGAGAATCTGATGAAGTTCGGATCTCACCTTTGACAACGGTTGTGTAAGTTAGTTTTTCGTCTGGGTCATCAAATAACTTGAAGTATCTTTTGGATATGGATTTGATCGAATCTTTTTGTTATGCTGTCATGTGCTCTGTTCTTATAGATAAAGTATTTACTGCTTCCAGAATGTACTTGTTTCCAGCGTTGGTCTCTGGAAAAGGCCTAGCCACATCTACTGCAATCCTCTCAAAAGGTGATCCAACGTTGTACTGATGCATCTAACCTTGAATCTTCCTACCAGGTCCTTTGGTTGCAGCACACTTGTCACATGTTTGGCACCACTTCTCCACGTCATCTCTAGCATGTAACCAGTAGAACCGATGTCGCACCTTCTCCAGTGTTTTGTTAACTCCCAGGTGGCCTCCAGAAGGTCCGTCGTGCATCTCCCGAAGAACTTCACTGACTTTCGATTGCGGTACGATCAGCTGCATCACATATGATTTACCGTCAGCGGATTCCCATCTTCGCCCTAAGGACACCTTCTTGCACATATAGTGAGTCCCACTGTGCCCAATAGGCTTTGAGAACTGGACTCCTGTCAGAAATATCTCCCCATTCAGGTTTCTCATAATTTTCTTTCCATGCGAGAATGGGTTTGATATCTGGATCCTCCTGTTGAGCTGTCCTCACTTCCTCATTGCTCCGCGCTAAGCGGTAATATTTTCTTTTTCTTCTTGCCGCCTACAATGCTTGCAATCCACTTTGCAAGGTCTTCGGGATAATGCGTCGGCGTTTGAGTGCAACTTTCCTCTGCGGTGTTGAATCTGGTAATCATAAGTCTGCAGTCTTTCTATCCACCTTGCGACTTGACCTTCTAGATTTTTGAAGTTCAACAGCCAGTTCAGAGCACCATGGTTCTGTCCGCAGAAGAAATTTCTGTCCATAGATGTACTTATGGAAGTGCTTTGTTGCCAAGGTAAGAGCTAGCAGTTCCCTTCTGGTCACGCAGTAGTTTCTTTCGGGGTTCGAGAGGACCTTGCTGTAGTATGCCACCACTTTCTCTTCGCCATCATGCACTTGGGATAGTACCGCCCCGATTCCAACGTTGCTTGCATCTGCGTCGATGATGAATGTTTTGCCAGGTGTTGGATGTGCCAGCACTGGAGCATTACAGAGGCGGTATTTGTGTTCCTGAAAAGATTTCTCACACTCACCTGACCATTTGAACTGCTTCCCTTTCTCGGTGAGCTGATGCAAACTCTTTGCAACTCCAGCAAAGTTCTTAACAAATCGTCGGTAATATGTGGCAAGACCAAGAAAGCTTCGGAGTTGATGTTTGTCCTGTGGTGTTGGCCAATTTTTGACGGAGTCAACTTTTTCAGGATTAGTCTTCACTCCTTGGGAAGAGATGATGTGTCCCAAATACTTAACTTCGGTTTTGAAAAGTGCACATTTTTCCGGATTCAGTTTAATGTTAGAATCTCGAAGTCTCTGAAACACGGCTTTTAGGTTCTTGCAATGTTGGTCAAATGTTTTCCTGTAAACAATGACATCGTCCAAGTAGACTAGGCAAGCTTTTCACGTCAGTCCTTGAAGAACGCACTCCATCAAACGCTCGAATGTTTCCGGAGCGTTGCATAGCCCAAACGACATAACTTTGAACTGCCAGAGCCCATTACCTGTAGAAAACGCCGTCTTTTCCCGATCATCTGGGTGGATGTCATCTTGCCAGCATCCACTTTTCAAGTCCAGCGTCGAGAACCACTGGGATCCCTCCATGGCATCCAGGGTGTCACTGATTCTAGGCAGGGGATAGCTGTCCTTCGTAGTCACATCATTCAGCCTTCGGTAGTCCACACAAAAACGAGTGCTTCCGTCTTTCTTTTTCACTAGCACCACTGGTGACGCCCAAGGACTTTTGGAGTTTTCGATAAGACCGTCCTTCTTCATTGTTGTTATCATTTCCTCAACCTCACCTTGTTTTGCCAGTGGAAGGCGTCTTGCGGGTTGACGAATCGGTCTTGCATCTCCTGTGTTGATGCGATGCTGCACCAACTGTGTCCTACCATATTGCCCTTTTTTCGATGCAAAGATGTCAGTGTACTCTTGTAGGAGATTTTCAGCCATCCTTGTTTGTTGGTGATCAAGGTTGAATGAATTCAGTATTTTAGCTCTGATGGTTTTGAGCTCCTCCGGAGTTATAGTTTTTCGTCTTTGATCTTCGTAATTGCTGCAACCGATTCGCAACGTCCAACGACTTCTCCTTTCTTCAACCTTACATCGTACGGTCTGGTGTTTAATAATCGTACGGGGACCATTTTGTTTTTCGGTGCTACCAGTGTTTTCCCAATGATGACGCTTTGGGAGGAACACTCTGGGTCTGGTTCCACCATGAGGTATCGATAGCCACGTGTTTGTTCCCGTTAATAGTAGTCTCCACAGTGAGTCAGACTTTTGTTGTCTCGTTAGGTCTGAGAGACCTGGATGGTGGTTCTGGGGTCATCGATACAAGAAACCAGCCTCTGCCCCTCGAAGTTGGTTCTTACTCGTTTCCCTGATGGGAAACGGGCTGATAGACAACGCTGGTGTTGTTGTTACCTTGCTCTAGGTTGGATCTCTTGCTTCCACAATGTTGACAAGCGGCTTTATTTGGTGGTAGTCGGCATTGACGCTGTAAGTGCCCGGTCTTGTTGCAGTTCCAACATCTTACTGGTCCGCTCCGCTGGTTCTTTTGTATTTCAGCTCTTTGGCACGAACATTCTTCGACTATCGCTTCTCTTAGTCGATGTACTCCATGAGAAGCCTGTTCTGCTGCTTCAATTGTCAATGCAAATGCTAAAGTTTCAGAAAGAGTACGTGTTCTAGCAGTTCGCACAGACCTCTGAAGATTTATATCGGAAATGGCACGAACGAAGGACTCAACAGCAAGCTGGTTGATGATTTCTTCTCCAGCATCCGGGTATGACAGGTGAACCAGTCTTTCGACCTCTGCTTGGAGCTGCTGTAGACTTTCACCCCTTTTCTGGACTCTGTTATTGAGTTGGACTCGGAAGACTTCTTTCAAGTGGCCATCTCCAAACTGTTTATCTATTGCTGCCACGAGAGAACTGAAATCACCGCTCTTAGCAGCTGGAAAAGTTTGAAGTAATTCAGCTGCTGGACCTCTAAGAGCAAGAGTCAGTGCTATGTACTTGTCTTCGTCATCCCAGCCATTTGTTGTCGCGGCTGCCTCAAATTGTCTCTTGTAAACTGGCCAAGAAGACTGCCCATCAAATGTTGGGGGTTTCATCTCCTTTTTCTTTGCAAACTCTCCAGCAGATTCTCGAATTTTGATTTTCCGGATCTGGTCTAATTCCTTGGACAGAACAGAGAACTGTTTATCGCATCGGCTTTCCAAACGATTCTCTACAACAGAAAGCTGTTTTTCCACACCTTCAACGCGTTCGTCTAGGGCACATACATTTTTCTCAATGTTACCCAATTTACCTTCTAGAATGTTTTTCTGACCTTCTAAAACATTCTGTTGCGCCTCAAGCCTTTCGAGAATATTCTGTTGTTCTTTCTTTTGTTCGTTTCGTTGTGCTTCCAGTTGTTCGAGAACATTCTGCTGTTCTTTCTTTTGCTCGTTTCGTTGTGCTTCAATTTGTTCCAGAACCTTCTGCTGTTCCGTCTTTTGTTCTAATAAAAGCTTCATTATACTAGAAAAATCTACACTTTCACTTACTTCCTCTTCCTATACTTCTGTTTCAAAAACAAAAGTGCTTGCGTCTTCCCCTTGCTGTTCCAAATAGTGGCGCAAGCGCAGGACGAGCTCATTTTTCGATCCCGCTCTAGAAAGAATTCGGTTACCTAACTCACTTTTAAGCTCAATGTAGTTGAGCTCTTCCAACAACTTACCCATTTTCACTGTATTTAATTTTTTTTTTTTTAACACTTTATTTGTTTTTTTTTTTTTTTTATCAAATAAGTTTTATTTACACTTCTGACACCAATGTAACGTGCGTTTAGTTCGCAAAAAATAAAACTCTATCTTTCAATTTAATTCTACCACTTTTATTCAGTATCTACCTTCGATATACACTTTATTCGAACTCAACTTAATTACGTTTATTCAATACTCACACTATCACTTTCTAAATCAAACTGACCTCTGGTTGCGTCAGCTCCCTCTTTATTTAGAAGTGTTAAATATCGAGAGCTTTCTAGTAGTTTTGCTATGAACCATGATGTCTAGACAAGTTCCTCTCCCGGTATATTTCTGCATACACACACACACTCACAACCAACGCCTTCCTTTATACCATTCCATTACAGTGTTGCCAGTTGTGTTTTCGGTTAAACGTTTTCGATAAGAAAATTGGTGTAAATGTTGGGTGTACATTACACTACTATTATTCGATCTCTACTTTTCGATACGCAATCACATTAACTCAATTATTACACTAGGCGTGTTTTTTTATGTAAGTATATAGTACAGTAAAAAATTTCCTTGGGGATCACCAACAAATAATTTTACTGTCGTAATTTTCCACAGTGAAAACAGGGATGGCATTGCTGTGGATAAATAGTTTTCTGCTTTGAAAATAAGATGGCACCAGCATTGATTTAAGTTCAGTTTGAACTTCATCAAAGCTTTTCGAAAGGACGTGTTAAAAATAATGTGATATTTGCAAAGAAAATTTTTCTCTCGATTAAAAATTAAAGAAATAAAAAGTAATATGTATTCATATTGAATTTTCGCCCTGTTTTTCACCAGGTGGTGTATATTACACAGGATTATGCACTAGTTCTTTTTTGCTGAAGCTAATAGCTTCCCTCATGGAATTATTTGACTAAAAAATATAGCCCAAAGGAAGCAAAATACAAATAAAACAAACAAACAGAGCAGTAGAAATTGATCAAAAGGTAAAGATACATTATACACTCAGTCACAAAAGTAAGTATAAACGATGAGATTAAGAGTATATTTCTTAATTTTACTGAGCTCAATTCAGATTATATTAATTACCTTTCGAACAAAAATTCACTTAAAAGTATTAACTGACCAGAAGAACCTTTTTAACTATGTAAAACCAAAACAAAAAAAATACAACCTGTATACAAACTTTTGTAGCATGATTTTTTTTTGCACTTGGCTAGAATTAATGAAATAACAACAAAGAAAAAAAAGTTATCCGTTATTTTGGTTTACAGCAGTGTTGTATATGACAAGAAAAAAATTAATTTGTATCTAACGGTATTTTTGTGTCTGATAACATAATGGGGTTAGGTGTATAATTACTTTGGTGACTGTGTGTATGTATGTATGAAAATTAAACATTCTCCAATAGAAATTCATGTTTGGGACTAGCAGTACATGTTTCAACTTAATTTAATTTGGGTTGTGTTTATTTACGCTGTAGTATATACAGTACCTCACACTCAAAGTGGGACACCTAAGAAATAAAATATTCAATAAACTTCTTTACGAAAAAAAATGCAGAGTTGCTCACTTTTTTAAATAATTTTTATTTTTATTGCTTAATATTGACCTCAAATTATTATAAAATAAAAAAAAAATTTCAAAAAACAACCCCGATTTGTTTAAAAAAAAAAGATGAAAATGATCTGTCTAGTATTTTTTTTTTAATGCAGGTCACACTCAAAGTGGGACACCTGCTGTTTTCTAAGAAAACTAACTGTAATTGCCACGTTATCTATATTATTTAGCTGCAGTTTTTGTAGAGTTTTCATTGTGATAGCATTAAAAAAAAAAAATCGAAATGTCAAGGCAAACAACCTTTGAAGAAAGGCAAATTGTGATTTTCAATTACCAAAAAGGAAAATCCGTTCGCAAAATAAGTAAAGTTGTTAAAAAAGTAAATCTATGGTGTTTAGTGTAATAAAACGGTTTCGGGAAGGTCGAATAGAAAATAAACCAGAAAGTGTTGAAAGCAAAACAAAAAAATTGCGATAGAAATGTTCGGTTTCTTTTAAGAAAAATAAGAAGTTATTCTATGCTGTCCGCAATTGGCCTTTAAAAAATGTTAAAGGACACTTAAAATGTTGACTTAAGGGCAGAAAGAGTTTGGCGGTTTGTTAGGAGAAACAAATTGAGCGGCTGAGTTGCGTCCAAAAAACCGTTAGTATAAGAAAAGAATCGTCGTTTAAGAATGCAATTCGCCAAAGAGCATGTGACATCAGAATCAAAAAGATTAGTTTTGGTTTCGTCCGTAAAATGGACTTTTAATGAATTGACCGAATTATGATTGAAGTTGGAGAACAAAATGCGACTTACCTTTGACCAGAAATTCATATCCTTTGTCACATTTTCTTCGGCGATTTGCATTCTTAAACGACTATTCTTTTCTGATATTTCTTCGGCCAATTGCATTCTTAAACGACGATTCTTTTCTTATACTAACGGTTTTTTGGACGCAACTCAGCCGCTCAATTTGTTTCTCCTAACAAACCGCCAAACTCTTTCTGCCCTTAAGTCAACATTTTAAGTGTCCTTTAACATTTTTTAAAGGCCAATTGCGGACAGCATAGAATAACTTCTTATTTTTCTTAAAAGAAACCGAACATTTCTATCGCAATTTTTTTGTTTTGCTTTCAACACTTTCTGGTTTATTTTCTATTCGACCTTCCCGAAACCGTTTTATTACACTAAACACCATAGATTTACTTTTTTAACAACTTTACTTATTTTGCGAACGGATTTTCCTTTTTGGTAATTGAAAATCACAATTTGCCTTTCTTCAAAGGTTGTTTGCCTTGACATTTCGATTTTTTTTTTTTAATGCTATCACAATGAAAACTCTACAAAAACTGCAGCTAAATAATATAGATAACGTGGCAATTACAGTTAGTTTTCTTAGAAAACAGCAGGTGTCCCACTTTGAGTGTGACCTGCATTAAAAAAAAAATACTAGACAGATCATTTTCATCTTTTTTTTTTAAACAAATCGGGGTTGTTTTTTGAAATTTTTTTTTTATTTTATAATAATTTGAGGTCAATATTAAGCAATAAAAATAAAAATTATTTAAAAAAGTGAGCAACTCTGCATTTTTTTTCGTAAAGAAGTTTATTGAAGATTTTATTTCTTAGGTGTCCCACTTTGAGTGTGAGGTACTGTAGTTCAGATTCACGGTTTTGTAAATAGAATCAACTTATTTTCTTTCTTAACCCTCCTTTACGAACCGGCAAAAGTCGTGTCCACCCTGATTTCTGACTAATATTGTTCAGTTATAGTTCTTCTGGCTATTGTATGAATTGTTTCTTAGTATTTTATATAGCAGTGATAAAGAAATTTAAGCAGAGATGTCAGTATGCAGGTATGTAAGAGGTTATCAATAAAATTTTTAAATTTCAAAGTCGATGGAAATTGCCTAGTTTCGCAAATCTGGGATTCCCTCCTATGCCTTTCGTTATGTCTGTTTTACGTAATTACTGACTGTAATATTCATCAATACCTATGTCTATCAAAAGAAAAAATAGTCATTGTCTCAGTTTGTTCAGGTCATCAAACCATTTTATGACCTCAAAAAGGATTCAATTTCCCCAATACACGCCAAGTAAGCCTGCCAAATATGGCTTGAAGTTTAGGTGGCTGAATGAAAGCTCAATGGTCTATCCCCTGAAGTTTTCTATCTACACTAATTGCTCTGACCAAATCACAGTCGTGGATATGATGTGGTGATGTCGTTGATGCCATCATATTTCAATTCTGGACGCAACCTCACTATTGATAATTTCTTTATTACGCCGTAGCGTCGAGTCGGTGGATTTGGCATTGAGGTTGCTGGATAAGAAGATCAATATTCTTGGCACGATTCGGAAAAACAAAAGAGATTTGCCTAAACCTTTTTAAGCGAAAGAGGTTCTTGGTGACCAGAATGAGCCTGTAAAGGTCAATAACAAAAAGTAGTGTCGTCCAGTCCACTATCCATCTTTGGATTTTCTGGAAAAATGGCGTTGGTGAGTTATGTTCCGAAGCCAAACAAACAAGTGATATTGCTATCAAAACAACATAACTGCGAAAAAACCACTTCCGGTCATCAAAGTAAACCTTCAATGATACTTGATTATAACCGCAAAGGTGGAATCAAAGTATTCGACCAAATGGTCTCAATATATTCATTTACACGTCAAACAAATCGCTGACCGATGGTTGTATTCTACAACTTACTGGACGTAGCAGCCCTAGCAACTGTCATCATTTTCCGACACTTCAATCCGCCTAGAAGAAACAAAAATTTGTTCAGAAGTGATAAACTCATCGAACTAGCGGAGGAACTGGTTGAGTCAGAATTGAATAAACGTTCACAACCTGCAACACAATCTGGCATTGGAAAATCTACATTGGATACTCTCTGAATTTTGGGGAGAGTTCAGGAATTATTACCTACAGTCCCCGAAAGGCTCTCTTGTAAAATCGGGAAGATGTCACCTTTGCCGAAGAGCAGACGACAAGAAAAGCAGAATGGATATGGCAGATGTTGTTGCCCTTGCCACACTAGAACCTTCTGTGTAAAATGTCTCCCGGAACTGCCAACAACTTCAAGTTGAATACTTCTAGACATCAACTTTGCTGCTTTTGAAGTAAAACAATTATTTACTAGAAAAAATATGATTTTTCATAGAATTTCAGTAGTGGAGTCCAAATGGACCCCAGTTCGGGTAGACGGGTTCTTTTCACAAAAAAATCGCAGAAAAATCTGTAAACATCTGACAATCGTTTCAGCCTAAGAAATTAATAAAAAATTGAATTTTGTTCACTGAGTAAAAATCCCATTTAAAAAAAATTTAAAACAAAAAAGTTATGAGTGTTCAAACATGCTCTGGGGTCCAAATGAACCCCAGTTTGTAAAGGAGGGTTAACCTATCGAAAAGACTGGTCAATAGTGTGAAATTGCTTTACCACATATTTGGATAAAAAATAAGTTGATTCTGTTTGCCAATGGAAAATCTCATCAAAGATTAGTTTTTAATATCTTTTTGCATACTCCCCGAACATACCCAAAAGTTTTTTCAACAGAACAGCTGACTTTGACATAGAGCTTTCTTCACTGCTGGACGATGACTCCAAAAATAGTTAAAAAAAGAGCTGTAAGAGAGAATCTGATGTATGGAAAATAGAAAAAAAAAATACAAGTTCATACCTGGCTTTGTATCGTTATTCATTTGATAGAACAATTAACGAAACAAACCTAGTATGACTTTGATTTTGTTTCGTCTTGAATTTCGCAGAGAGCTTTGAAAAGTAACAGCAATGTTTGACGTTGAGCACCATCTTGTTGCTGAAAATAGAACTGAAAATACTGTGTATAGACCGTTTTTTTTAACTTGAATGCTGTACTAGCTACTGGCTTAAAAAAAACACACCTACTATCACATTCTTTCCAGCAGTGTGAAACATCGAGAGCTTTTGTGCAATTTATAACATCGAGAGCTTTCCAGTAGCTTTGCTATAAACCATTATGGCTAGACACATTCTCCTCCCGGTATATTTCTGCACACAAATTCTCACACTCTCTCTTTTTTTTTCTATTAGATGTATATTATATTAATGCCGCCTTGTGTTTTAGGTTGAATGTTTCCGTTTAAGAAATGCTGGGTGTACTGTCCCCTCCTTAAGATTGTTCGTCCCGAATAATTCCATCTGCAGCTTCGCCACTATATCGATGCAACCGGTCACAATGAACTGCTTTTAACTTGCCTCTTAGTCCTCTTTGGATGCAGTAAACTATGTCGTTAATCCTCGTGACATCAGTATGCGTCCTTCCCAGTTCTGTTGAAGTTTGGGTGACAATCCATTTTGACGATGAGGATTATAAAGCCACGATTTCCTGCTTGAAATCCTGCCGTTGTCACTTTTGTGTCGTACCGTATCTTCATCCGGTCCCTATAGACCTTCATCCGTGCCCTGGTTCTTTTATTAATGTCAACGAGTCTCTCCTTGAGGTCGGCCACATACTCATTTGTGTCCTGTGGCTCCTCCGTGGGGCATCCAAAAAAGAGTTCGCTGGGCAGCCGTATGGTTTTCCCGAACAGGATTTCAGATGGTTTTGGTCCTGTTGAACAATGTACCGCACCTCTACAGGCCATCAGGATGCAATTTGTGCCTATCCCAGTCCCGTCTTGCTTTTAGATTGAGTCCCACTGTGATCAATAGGCTTTAAGAACTGGACTCCTGTCAAAAATGTCTCCCCATTTAGGTTTCTCTTCATTTTCTTTCCATGCATGAATGGGTTCGATATCTGATATCCTCCTGTCCTCACTTCCTCATTGTACCATCCGCATATGGGGTCAGCTCTAAGTCGCTAAGCGGTAATCATTTCTTTGTCTTCTTGCCGCCTACAATGCTAACAATCCGCTTGGCAAGGCCAAGGCCTATTTTTTAAGTGCAGCTTTCTTCTGTGATGTTGAATCTGGTAGTAATAAGTCTGCAATCTTTCGTTACACCTTGCGACTTAACCTTCTGGATTTTTGAAGTTCAACAGCCAGTTCAGAGCACCATGGTCTGTCCATAGATGTACCTCTTGAAGTGCTTTGTCACCAAGATAAGAGTAAGCAATTAACTTATGGTAACGCAGTAGTTTCTTTCGGGCTTCGAGAGGACCTTGCTCGAGTGTTCCACCACTTTCTCCTCGCCATAATGCACTTGGGATGCAAGCAACATTGGAATCGGGGCGGTACTGCAAAACTGGATAGAGCTCGTCCGAAATCGAGGTCGTTACAGAAGGATGTTGGCCAAGGCCCAGGATTACCCCGAACTGTAATGCCCACCTAGGTAGGTAAGTTAGTACGGAAGTAATGGGCATTGTTTAATAATAATAATTTTTTAGTAAACAGTTAACTTTATACGAAGCGCTGATAATGATGAATGACTGATAACCGTAACTCACGCTTGACCTTGCTTTAGGCCATATATGACTACGTGGCGCACTCTTCGCGGTCTACGAAAAAGGCAGTAAAGACAAAAGTTGTAGCGAATTTTATATTCTATCTCATTAAATTAATAGGAAGCGAGATATTTACGAAAAACCGATTTTTTGACCTTTGACCTTCAATATCTTAAGACGCGAACACGATAGAACTTTGATTTTTGAGACAAAATTTAGAACGACAAAACAAAGCTTTATACCAATTTTCAGCTTATTATCTTTCATTCTGTGGTTGACCATATTTTTACCTTATATGACTGGGGTACAAGAACGACTTTCATGTCATATCTAGGGCAATGATCTATGTTGTTGCGAGGAGCTCGTAAAAACAATCTTTGGACATCTTCTTTTTCTTCTATGGGGGCATGGGTGCATATTAGGCAAATGTTGGAGGATTTAACCCTCATGCTGATGGTCAGTATACGCTCATTGACTGGATTTTAGTCAAAGCTTATACTATTCCTGCATACACCTTAAGAGTTTCTTCATTCAAGAGTTTCAGCTCTTTGTTGGTTCTAAAAGTCAAATATGCACACTCGCTGTGAAATTCCCCTTAAGTTTTAGCAGGCCATTGAGAAACGGGCAATGCGTTATAACTGGCAGAACATTATATTGTTGACCTATTTTTCTTCGTCTTTTGTCAGCACTCGAATTAGCTCGTCTTGCAAGTCACCTCTAGTTGGAGGAGACCAGTACTTAGTGATGACTACCACGAGGAGGTACAGTAAGCACAGTGTACGTGTACAGTGAGTTGCAACGTCAAGTTGACACCAATCAGAACCTAATGGTACATGCCCAACCATATAGGTAAAAAATGTATATCTTACTATTTACGAGAGCTTTTTATTATAATAGAAGATAATATCCCTATAAATAAACGAAAGCTTAGGAAGGAGTGCATCGAGTCATTGATTGATCTTTTATTCCACCAAGGACGGTGCTGCGAGTCTTAGAGAATAATAAAAGTTTTCAATTAAGCTACCCCAAACGTGTGGAGCCTTTCACGATTGGACATTTTCTGGGTGATGGTTCTCTGATTGCTATATCTGATCATTGAAACAGACATACATGGTCTTCAGTAATTATTATTCAAGTCCTTATATTCATGAGTTTTTTAGTTGAGATATTCCACGTGTTTTTTAATCTAATAAATGAAAAGATTAGTAAAGTTTTTAACAGTTAAAACACTTTTTATATTTCCTCAGATGTACATTTCAGAAGCAATGCATCCATCGTCAGTGAGATTTATAAATTAAATTAAATTAAATTATTTGTCAAAAAACTAATAATAAACAAAAATGTTTCTAAACAAAATTACAGTTGAGTTGAGTTGAATCTATTAAAAATTTTTTTGAATATTGAATCTTTGATTGGTCCATCATCACTATTCATTAGATTATTTTTGTTTTTAAATATGTAAAATGATTCAAAAGCATCTAATTCATAATTGCTATTTACATTTCTTATTAATTTTAAATTTTGTAAACTAAAGCTATGACTATTTTCTAGCATATGTTCTGCAACACTTGACTTTTCTTTTATCCTTATATTCAACAAAAATCGGGCTTTGAACGGCTCAGCGCGGAGAGCAGACACATCGAAACATAATAAAGGGATGGCGGATGAGGAAGTAGTCGACAAACAAAAACACAATCATCAACTGAGAAATATATCACAATTATTACATTAATTAACTCTGCCTCCTTGAAACTCTTTGTTCAATAAGAAAAATTTTAATGAAAATCTTTTTCTTCTCCTTTCTACTTAGCTTTAAGGACAGCGACAACAACTTCAACAAGGGTAAAACGAAAACCGTGTGCCGTAAATCCTTCTTTTCGTATCTTTCTTTCTCTGAGGTATTTTCAAGGATGTATTAATTGTGAATTCGTGGTTTGGAGAAGCAGATTGCCTTAATTGCTCAACATCCTTCTCTTTGAGACAGATAATTTGTCTGACTGGTAATTGAGATTAGGGTTTGTGCGCATTTGTTCTTGAAACAAATGCCTTGTGTAGTACTAGTACACAAACGAAAGCACTTATAAAGTGGAAAGCATTTTGTTTTAGTGTCCAAGGAGTTCTTTTGAAGTACAACCACAGTAGTAAGATGCCTTCTATTGAATTACTTAATTTGTTTTTCTTTTGCTGAGACTGGTAGCTGCGGTTTTATAAGTAATGACTTTGTTAAGCTAAGTGTGTATTTCCTACTATACTCACTAGCGATAGTATAGATTTGAAACGAGATTCCTTTGACTGAGCTCCAGGGTTCGCACTTAAGTAATAAAATGTCGGAGTAAATGCTAAATTTCTGGAGTAGGATTGGAACGAGATGAGAATTTCTTACTTCTTAAAAAAAAGGTTAATAAGTAGAAAGTGTGCCACCTAATGACTTTAATCACATTATGGAATATTTTGACAATGACATCTGCTTCCCGTTTAAAACAGGACATACCTTCGCAGAACGAAATAAGGAGCTCAACGTACTGCGTGCGTTTTTGAAACGGTGCGTTTTTTGAATTGGAGTACCCAATGAACTAGAAGTGATGCTTATGGCTAACTTCCATGGTGAACGTCGCACAGACTGGAAAATGGCTGCTGTAGCCGAAAGTGCAGGGCTTAATTCACAAAACGTTTCTTTTTCACTGGTTCATGCGGAATGTCGTTTCATACCACATAGACTATGCTGCAATCAATCTTCAAACCACAATAAGTCAAAATTGCCAAATCGTGTTATCATTCATCTTGGATGTGTCAATTGGTCGCCCCAGCTCTTCAGTTTGACCTTTTTCTATAATTTTTTTGTAGGGGCTGTAAAGGACTGAGTTCGGAACCATTCAAGCACGTACCAACTTTCAAGTGAAATTGACAAGACAAGACAACTAGACTGCCATGGAAAGCACCACCGTTCAAATTTAGCATGAAATTGTGGATCCTTGAAATGCGCTAGTCCCCGAGACCCCCGAGTTTTGTTGCACACCCCCCCCCCCCCCCCCCCCCCATTGTTTTTTTTTCAATAATTTATTTATATTATCATTTTCAAAACTATGGCTGTTTGGACTAAATGTACTTAAAATTTTCAATGTGCAAAATGGTGAAGTGCATCTTGAAAAAATCGGAGGGTTAGAACATGTTTTTTTTTTCAGAGCGAATTTGCTCTGATTGAAGCAATGTTTGAACGCTGCTGAGCTCATTTTCTTCCAGGAGTATTAAAACTGTAACGGTAAATTTTCCAGCCTCAAAAACCATTCTTACATCTGGTTACTTTGATTTAGATTTCCCTTTTTTTCCTCGAACCATCTCCAACATTTCTTCGTCCCATTATTCTTTCGTTTTTTGCTCTCAGCAATGTGATCGAAAGCTTTGAGCAAATGAAAAAAATAGGTGCGTGTCGTATTCAGCGGACGAGCTGAACTGATTTCGGCGTTTGGTGTGTCGAGCCAGAAGCCTCTGGTTCACACTCGCACATCATTTTCGAACATTGAATGATCTGCTTCATTATACACACTAACAGCATCGTCATCATCATCATTCATATACATCATCATTTGCACATTATCATCATTCACACATACCGTAATTCAAACATATCTATATCTATATTTGATTTTGACTCAGTAACTGGATAGGTTTTGGAAAATACCCCTTTCGGGAAAGAACAATTAACGTTTCATTCTTCTGGTTATTTTCTTTTATTAACCTTTGCAAACGGTTCGTCTAACCGTAGCATTTCATAGTTGCAAGGATTAACGTTTTAAATCCCACTAAAAGTAGGGTTTTCAAAACCATTATACAATAAGTAGCTTTAAATACCTTTCGGGAATTTAATTTTATTGTTCTCATTCGGTTTTTAATATTTTAGATTTAAGGTCTCGGTTCATAATTTTTACCATAAAATATCCTGGCACCCACTTTTTCCAGTACACCTTGTACTGAGAAAATACTTTTTTATAATTCCTTTCAATATTAAAATAATCAACCTTTACATTCGCTATCGACCTTTTACTTGCGATTATAGTTTCTATCAGGCTAGTTTTCAATCGTGGAGAAAAAAAAAAAATGGGCAAAACTGGGTCGCACTAATTAGCGATTGTGTGCTAAGTGCAATACCAAAATAATAAGGCTGAGTTAAGGGTTTTTATATTCTCTCTAAATATATTTGATAGTTTCAGGATTCAGGTTTGCCAACTACACATTTATTATGAAAATTGAATTAAATCACATAAAATATTCCTAAAGATTAAATAAAATATTCCAAAGATTTTAAGCGAAAATCTTAGAACGTCATTCTTTAGCAGTTGCTAATACACTTAAACACTGAAAATTTGAAGAAAATCGTTAGAGCAGTTTAAAAAAAAAGGTTTTTTATTTTTCAATCTTCTAAAAAAAGTTTTCTAAGAAATAGTTATGCAAGTTTTAAGATCTTGCCAGAAGATATTTTGACAAAAAGATTTGAAACAAAGCAGCAATACAATTTTGAAAATATTCAAAAAAATAACTTTTTTTTTTAAATTAATAAAAATTTCAAAACTAAAAATTTTCCAAGTGGTCGTATGCAATCAAATCAGTCGGTTTTGAAAAAACGGTACATATGGGGTCACCGTTCCTAGACTTTTTCCAAAAAATTGTTTTACATCATAAGAAAGACAATTGAAAAAAAGCTTCCCAAAAAATTTTATCGAAATCGTTAGAGCCATTTTCGAGAAAAATATGTATTATCATTTAAGCTGTGTGGCAGGTATCGTTATTTCAAGTCTTAGAGACCCAATTCCAAAAACCCCTCTGTAGACTGTTTCACAGACTCTAACTGCAAATTTTGAAGAAAATCGGTCTATCGGCTTAGGCTGTAGATCCATATACGGTCACACAGACAGACAGAAAAAAAGGATTTGTTGGACCCACTTTTTTCATATTCTCTGTCATCGTAACGTCATGTTTAGCTGTTATCTCAAAAAAAAATTTCTGCACGATTGCAAAACTTGCCTTATAGTACCTATAAGCAAGGAGCCTAGTGTCCGACCGAAGCTTCGACTTCCGCTTCGGTCAAAATAGGCCGAAGTTTTGGCCGAAGCCGACGTCATGCCATTGTCATGCGACGGGGTAGGCGCTGAAAAAATTAATACAATTTCGTTTTTCGAAGAGCGTAGAACCGTGTTGAGTTAATTGTTGTACTTTTTCTTAATTTCAAGAAAATATTAATATTTTAATGCACTTTTAAAATTTTCAAACAAAAGGGTTTCTCTATTTTTCTTAAAAATAAACAATGACATATACTAGATTAAAACTTATCAGAGCTAATGTAAAAACAAACTTTACTTCTTGACTTCTATATCTCGTGTGTCGGTCGTTATATTTTTCATTCTAAATTAAATACAACGAGCTATCCTATCGGTAGATAGAACGAGTGATCTCATTGGTCGAACGGTCCGCGTTCGAGATCAGAAAATAACTTCGGCTTCGGCCGAAGGTTGATGTTAAACCGAATATTCGGCTTCGGCTTCGGCAAGAAATCGACCTTCGTTCGGAAACTTAAAGAGCCCCTGGGCCTAGCGCATTTCTCACAACCATGCCTTGTGGGGGAATGGAGGGGACCTACAATTTTCAGCAGGTCCCGAACGGCTAATCGAGAAAGCGCTTTTCATGGCAATGAATACTAACGGAGGACTTGCCAATTCCTCGTGAAAGGCGATACCCGTGGAAAAAACATTTTTGCCTCTCTTGGGAGTCGAACTCGAACCTCTGGATTAACAGGCGGACATGCTATCCATCACACCATGGCATGGGTACCACAGTACCTATAATCGCAAGTAAAAATTTTGAGAAAACAATTAAACTTGACATTACGATGATAGAGAATACGAAAAAAGTGGGTCTAGCAATTCTGTCTGTCTATGTGTCAGTCAGTCTGTAGTATATCGATCCACAGCCAGAACCACACGACCGAATTTCGTCAAAAAAATTTTCTTGAAAACGGCTGAAAAGATTTCGACAAAATTTTGTGTGAAGGATAAGTGTTTTATACGATGTGGACTGTATGTGTAAATTAGTGTATATTGTTGAATTTTGAAATGAAAAATGTGTCGTTTTTAGATGTTGAATGTTAAGTGTATTAGCAAAAATATGTATTTTAAATTGTGTAATATAGTTAAATATATGTATGTATTGTATTTTTGTATTTTGTATCTTTATTCTATTCTCACTTAAAAATAATTAAATATTTACAGTTTTAATAAGAATCTAAGTATTTATAGTTGCGAAAATTAGAATAGTTAGTGGCATCTTTGAATTAACAATAATTGTGATGATGCCACATTAATAAAAGATTTACTTTATTTATAATTTGTGTTTACTTTGTGTGGGGTGAACAAAGTTTGAAAAAGTTAAAGAAAAAACATTATTATTTAAAAGAAGGGAAAAATAATGAAGAATAAAGTTTAGGAAATTAACAAACGGAAAAAGTAATAAATTTATAACTGATTTATGGAAAATATATGAACGTAAAACAAAAAGAAGAAAAGAAATAAATATTTAAGTTTACAAATTTTAGTTTACAAAATTTCAAGTTTGCAAATTTTCAAGTTGCAAAACATTATAATAAAAAATTAAATTACACGAAAAAACCAGAAAATAGTTCTAGTTCACGTAACGAATCAAATTTTGAATTTGTTGATGGTCAAAACTGAAAAGCCATTTCTTTGTAACATGTAAAAATAAGCGCAGACTTCTTATAAGCCGAGTTTCAACAGGCAGTAAATTAAATAACTTGCAAGACACAATGGAGTAGAAGTTTCTGTAACTTGTAGTGTAAAAAAGAGGGATATTAACGAGAAACAAGGAATTACTTCTTAGGTTGCGATAATTAGATATTGGGCTTTGGAGGTAACCCCCTCTTACAAAAAAAACTTTTAGTACCTTGAAATAGTACAGGTGACGTACCGGCAGAATATCCAGTTTCCTAAAAAGATCCATTGAATGGGCATAACGGTGTACTTTACATATCCTCCTAATTACAGATTTTTGTATTACTAAGAGCTGTTGAAGCTTGTTATAGTAAGCACCACCCCAACAACACAAACCGTACTGAAGTTTCGATTGGAAAATACCGTAATGAACTGTTTTCAGCAAGTTCATGGAGCAAAACTTTTGAAGATTATAAAAACAACGAGTAGATGAGAGGAAGTATTGTTTCAGATTAGAAATATGCTTTGACCAGTTGAAATTATGATCTATAGTGACACCAAGATACTTAAAGTCATCGACAACACCAATATTAAAACAATTAACATGACAGTTAATATCACAGTTAAAAGTTATTGAACGTTGTACATTGCAATTGGATTTGAGCAAATCATATCTGTAACAATCAGCTGAATGAAAAGTAATATCAATATCCGGATATTCCTGCCCAGAAAGACTATAAAACATTAATTTGGTTTTACTGCTTACAATAAGATTGTGCTCGGCAAACCAGCATCTTAAAAGGTGTACATCATGGTTTATGTCCGCAATCAAATTAAGCTTGCTACTAGAACAGTAAGCTATTCCTAGATCGTCTGCAAAGGCTTTAACTGTACCAGCAAATGGAAGTGAAAAAAGGGAATTGACATAGACCAAAAATAAAATTGGTCCGAGAACAGACCCCTGGGGAACACCCAAAGAACTAGTAACAGGACTACTTAAATTACTGTCAACTTTTACAAATAGGGTATCTAAGCTATCTCTAGCACTCCTGATTTCCTTATTCAATTTTTTCGAATAATTAATAAATCGATTCTTCAAGTTGGAGTTCATAGGGTGTGTCCGGCATTTTTTACTTAATGTTTGTTTTACTTTAATTTTTTTCAATAAAGTACTCGTTATCCAAGGTTTCAAACTCATATGTTTTTTGCTTTGCCTAAGAAGCTCAGTAGAAGCAGATAGGTGATTTTTCAGAATCACCAGAAAAACCTCAAAAGCTTTGCCAATTTCTTCTACAACATAAACATTTTCCCAGTTTTCAAAAAGAAGCAAATTATTTAAATTTTGAAAATTTATATTGGTTTGAATTAATTTTTGACAGTCTTTTTTGGGTTCACATCTACCTAAACCCTCAATCAATAGCCCCGTCATACAATGATCTGTTATCTGCAAATCACAGTTGATACCAGCAAAATCGTTTAAGGAAAAACTAGCAAATCTACCAAATACGTGGTCAAGACAAGTCCCAGAAATCGGTCTAGTAGGTTCATTTACAAAAGATATCAACCCGTTCTCTGCCGTCAACGATAAATATAGGTCTGTAAAGGAGTTATTTACTAACAAATCAACATTGATATCACCTAAAATAACAAGGTTTTTTGAATTCTCCACTAATAAATGCTTTGAAAGTTCATCTAAAAACGTATTCGGATGAAAAAAATGAAATCTGTATACACTTAAAAAACAAAATTCTTCACCATACATGTTAAACATAACTCGAATAACATCGGCGCTTCTAAATTTTAGAGACTCAACTTTACAACTGTACAAGTCTTTTACGTAAACTCCGACTCCACCAGCAGAATAAGAATCATTAGGAAAGGCATAAAATTTATAATTTGGTATAATAAAATCATTAACTTCGTATGAGTATATCCAAATTTCCGATACGAATAAAAAATCTGGCAAATTAGGAAAAGCTTCAACGTTAACAATCAAGACATCAAAATTTTTTCGCAGACTTCGAATGTTTTGGTGCAAAATATATAATGTTTTGTCACTTGAATTACAATCAAAAATATTACTAATGGTTCTGATAGAGAGGTTATCGTGCATAAAATCTACAAAATCATTCATGCTATTGCCTTGCGATAACATCTAAATCATCAAAAGATCTTATGACGACAACCTCACTATTATCGAACTTTCTCATTAAAATAGAACTATTACGCAACCATAAATATTTGAACTTTTTTTCTTTCTTCAATTTCTTCGCTTCCAAAAACAACAATCTATTGTAATGTGTTAAGCTATCATTAATAAATATATTTTTACTGCTACCTGCCACGAACAACGATGAGTTCAGTTTTCCTTTGTTGACTTTCTTTGCTTGCATAATTTTTTTCTTGGCATCCAATGATGTTAAATGAACACAAAGAATATCACCACGATTTCCAGCATCAGAGTCAGGTTGGTTTTTCTGCTTGATCCGCTTGACAAAACATTTTTGTATAATTGCAGTGTCAGTCAAATTTAATGCTCTCTCGAATATAATTTGTGCATTTTCACTAGCATTAGCATTGTTAACACCAGGTATACCAACAATGTCGATTACGTTCTCTAGTTGCTTCTGTTCTCTCCAATTGAATTTGTTCTCCAGATTAGTCACCTTAATACGCAATGCATTGTTTTCTGCTTCAAGTTTACCGATTGTGTTAAGGAAGTCGATGTTGATTTTTTTTAGATTAATGATTTCATCATAAAGTAATTGCAAGGTTATTGAACTATTGGACGCAGGCTGTTGTGGTAGTGAACCGGTGTGATTTGCAATGGGTTGTTCGGCAATAGAAGATTTAGCATTGGAGCTGCGATCAGTATATTGTTTTGTTGCAGGTTTGGATTTACCACTGTGAACATTTTTGAGCGAAGTCAAAGGCAAAGAAGTTTGTTGTTGTAGAGTACTTCGACGCAATACTAAGCACTTGTCACAGCGATGATTGTGGTGTGGTGTGAAAATGATACTAAGTGTTTTATTTTACTGCTAGCTGATGGTTAAATATTTTTCTGCTTGTTGCTGCTCGATGCTTCTGCTTCTCCTGCTGGTTGTCGTCAAAGTGAACGAGTGAAGAGATTTCTATCGTTTCCAAAGCAAAAGCAACGGCACAATCAGTAGAAAGAATAACTGTTGCAACAACTATGTACAATCATACTGAGAGAGAGATAGTTAATATATACATTCAATGTGATTTTAGAATTAAATACAAACTGTTATACAAAATGTAAAATGTAGTAGTCAATTAATTTTGCAGAATCAGAACATTGTAGTAGGAGAAAAAATACATTATAGTCGTTTCACAACATTCAGCCCCCCTTGCAAGACTCTGGTTTTTCAGTACAGGGTAGGGGAGCAAGTTGTACAATAGGTCGGATGTAACTTCCGTTGTTAGTCTTGACAGTCACGACTCGGCATTTGTCATCTTTTCCCGTATGGATTTCTGTCAATCGGCCAAGTACCCACTTTGATGGAGGGAGATTAGGTTCCTTTAATAGTAAGAAGTCATGGATCTGCAGGTTCCATTGAGCTTTTTGCCATTTTGGTCTAGTCTGTAGTGACGTCAAATATTCTTGGTGCCAGCGCTTCCAGAACACTTGCATTAGTGCCTGTAAGAGAGACCAGTTATTTTGGCTTGAAATGTTTGTCAAGCTAACATCAGGTATAGGGACTGAAGAGTAAGATTCACCAACCATGAAATGGGATGAGTGAGAGAAGTTGGTTCAAAGTCAGACGTTTGCCACATGGGACGCGAGTTCAAAAGGCTTTCAATTTTAGTTGATAAGGTGTACATTTCTTCATAATTCAGCCTATGTTCACCTATAACGCATTTTAAATGCCCTTTCACTGATTTTACCCCAGCTTCCCATAACCCTCCAAAGTGATGGGCTGAGGGTGGTATGAATTTCCAATCAATTTTATCATTTGACAGATGATCGATGATAATGTTGTTTCGTTGCTGTGTCAAAAGAAGATCAAATAGTTAACCTAGCTTTCTTTTTGCTGCATGAAAATTTGTTGCGTCTTCACTCCAAATTTCCGTTGGCTTACCGCGGCGTGCAACGAACCGATCTAGAGCTAGCAGAAACGCATCTGTGGACAGGACACCAACCAATTCAATATGGATTCCTTCCAATCACAAAGTCACAAAGCAAATGAATAACGCTATGTATGCCTTCACAAATTTAGGGTTTCGACCGCGAGCAAGGCTTAGACTTATGGGGCCAGCGTAATCCACACCGACCTTACTGAAGGGACGTGAAAAACGGACACGTTCTGTTGGTAAATCGCCCATGAGTTGATGTGTTGAAGTTTGACATTGTCGGAAGCAATTTATACAATTGAAAACAACTTTCCGTAACAGATTTCTGCAGCCCAGAACTTAATAGTTTTGTTTTAGTAACGCCATCATTAAAGTTACGCCAGCGTGAAGATATTGTGTGTGAATTGAATTAGCTATCAGTTTAGTAATAGCATGTGATTTACACAGAATTATCGGATGTTTTTCGTTGTAAGTTAAATCCGAGAAGGATATACGTCCACCGACCCGAAGAACGTCAGATTTGTCAAGAAACGAGTTAAGAGTCAATAGTTTATTTTTTGATGGTTACTCTTTTCCATTGCTTAAGGCATTTATTTCAGAGCCGAATAGTGAAGCTTGGGCACTTTTAATGAGGAGAGTCTTAGCTTCACTTATTTCATGGGCACACTAATAGGAAAATGTAGTACGATTGTTCTTAAAACTCGAATTTTTATAAAAGCGATTAATATACCCGACAACGCGATCTAGCTGTACCAATTGGAATATTTTGACGCTAGGCTTTCTAGAATGTTTTCATCTTTGAAATTTATAGCGAATACCTGAACTTTAGAACTTTTCCTTTCTTCCAAAACTTCATTCAGCACATTTTCAATGCTATAGCCCGAGATTGGCCATTCTGTAGGTTCGTTCTGCAACCATGACGGGCCGTGCCACCAAATATCCGTTGATGAAAGGAGTGACGATGAAATACCTCTTGACGTGACATCAGCTGGATTTTGTTGAGATTTGACATGATTCCATCGCTTGAATTGTATTGAAGTTTGTATTTCCGACATCCGGTTTGCAACAAAGACCGACCACTTTTTCGGAGGTGTAGACAGCCAATGCAGTACAATTGACGAATCGGTCCATGCAAATACTGAAAGATCGTTCTCCTGTAGAGAAAATTTAATTTTATTTACAAGTCGGGTTAATAAGGGATTACCACAAAGTTAGAGTTTTGGCAAAGATATAACATTTATTGGAGCAACTCTGCTTTTTGCTGCAACGATCGATATCATAACATTCCCATTCGAATCAACACTGTGACAATAAACGACGGCGGCGTACGCGTCCAGTGATGCATCACAAAAGGCGTGCAACTCTTTGTTGGTTCTGGTGGACCACATCACTCAACCAAAGGCAATTCATCGCAGATTTTTGCCCATCGATAGGCGAGATCTTCAGGAACATCATCATCCCAGCTTATTTTCTTTCGCCACAAGTCCTGAAAGAAGATTTCGATCGAAACCACAATTGGAGCAAGAAAGCCTAATGGGTCGAAAACACGCGAAGCATCGGAGAGTATACGACGTTTTGTGCATATTGTTGGTTGAGAAAGAGACACCTTGTAAGAGAAGCAATCTTTAGATGGACACCATCGAAGGCCGAGAACCTTGATCACTCCTGATTCTTCAAATTCTACTGGTGACGACTCACGTTGATCCTCTGGTAGGGAGAGTAAGAGTGGCCAGCAATTCGTAGTCCATTTTCGCAAATTGAATCCACCCAACTGCAATAATTCTACCAGTTCTGTTCGAAGAGACATGACATCGTCCACGGAATCAGCACCTGTAAAAACATCGTCGACGTAGAAGTCATGCAAAATGACACTTGATGCTCTCGAATGCGTTTTCTTCTAATCGTTCGCCAGTTGTTTCAATGTTCTTATCGACAAGAAAGGAGCAGCTGATGTACTGTAGGTTACTGTCAGTAACTTGTAGTGTCTCAATGATTCCTCTGGTGAAGAACGCCAAATTATTCGCTAATAGTCGGTATGGTTCGGTGCAACCAAAATCTGACGAAACATTTTCTCTATATCGCCTGATATAACAAAGGTATGACGATGGCTTCGAGGACAAGTAGCGAAAATATCGTGCTGAATTGTAGGGCCAACAAGAAGAAGCTCGTTGAGAGAAGACTTCTCCGGATTGAGAGGTTTAGCTGAACCATCAAAAACCACTCTTAATTTAGTGGTAGAACTATCACATTTTACTACGGCGTGGTGTGGAAAGTAATAGGATCTGGAAGATTTTGTCACAACTTTATGCTGTGGTATTTCCTTCATATGTACCAACGCGATATACTCATTCAAAGAGTTAGTGTGCTCACTACACTAAACAATCAGGATTGGTTGAGAATATGCGCTCCATAGAGCGCAATCTATTAAGAGCGATACCAAAAGAATTGCAGAGTTTGGAAGTATAATTCGATTTGAACGGCAACTCAACTATGTAACGTCCATCAGCGGGACGCTTATGGTTTGTAACGAAACGTTCCTCAGCCTTTTCTTCCGCAATAGAAAGAATGGGTTGACAATTGACCTCTTCTAATCGCCAAAATCGTTCCAAGTTAAACTCTTACGAAAATTCAAGTTGGGTACAAAAAGTCTTAACTTCAAGACTGTTGAAAGCACGTTGTTGTTCAATGCTACCTGCTATTACCCACCCAAACATCGTAGAAATGCAATTACGAAGATCAGGTTCCGGTAGAGTTGAAGAAAAATTGATGATATCAAATACCCTATCAGCCCCTATCAAATCATCAATTGGACCTGGCTTATTGAAACTAGGGTCAGCTAATTCAAGCGACAGATAGGATTTAGTATTTCGAATCGAATGTGGAACAGGTGGAAGCAATGAAGTAAGTTTCGATATTACGAAACAGTTAACTTCAATATTACTTGTATCGAAACGAGAGTATAGATTAAGTGTGCCCTAACCATTTGTAACACCAGCAGATGTAGCCGCAACTCCGATTATTGGAATTCGTGACGGTTTCCTTAATAAGCCCAAACGTTGATAAACCTGTTTTGTAACGAAAGAGACTTGCGATCCTATATCCAATAACAAGCGAATTTCATGTGGATTTTCTTGTTTATCGTGGATAACGACGACAGCGGTAGGAAGAAGTGCTGAAAGTTGACGAGATGGTTCCAATGAATGAAAATCAATTTTTAAAGATTCAGAGGTGTTGTTCGACGATGATGAATCATTGTAAACAGTTGGAGCTACGTTTTCAGTAGGATGAACCAACGTATTATGCCGCTTTTGCCACAACTTGAAGCGTAAGTATACCCTACATCTATTTGAGGGATGTCCCGGACGAAGGCAGTTGAAACAAGGCTTATTTGCTTAAGCAAAATCTCGACGAGCTTCCATAGACAGCGAAGAAAAGGATTTGCACGAAGAAAGAAGATGATCGTCGTTACACATAGGACAACCTGCCTTAGTTTCCACTATATGTGTCCGTACACTTTTATGAATACTACTTGTATGTTTAGAAACCGTTGTATCTGACGATGCGGGGCCGCAAGCTTCAAGACAATCACATTTTTGTTGCAAAAAATCTAAAAACTCTTGAATTGCTCTTGCTTCGTTTCATAATCTATTTTTTGTAGCAGAATATAAATTAACCATGGATCTCTAGATGTAGCTTCCAATGAATGAAGACCGCGTATAACCTCATCAGCTGGAGACCATTTGGAAAGGAGCATGCACCAGCTGATCTGCATGATATGGTCAGATGAAAGCATGCCTGATGAATGGAACCTCAGTGTCGTATGCCCGATCCTAAAGAAAGGAGACCCTCACAATTGCGCCAATTATAGAGGGATAAGCCTCCTTAACGTCGCTTATAAGATCTTGTCTGCTGTAATATGTGAACGTCTGAAACCCCACGTCAACAACTTGATAGGTCCTTATCAATGTGGTTTTAGACCAGAGAAGTCCACAATAGACCAAATTTTCACATTGCGGCAGATCTTGGAAAAAACACGAGAACATAATATCGTTATTCACCATCTCTTTATCGATTTCAAGGCCGCGTATGACAGTATTTACAGAGACGAGCTGTACATAGCCATGTCTAGTTTCGGCATCCCTGCAAAACTCGTACGATTAACTATGCAGGATGACTTTGAAGAAATCACGCTGCTCCGTCAAGGTTGGTAAAGAACTCACCGAGACCTTTGATGTCGAAAAAGGTTTTAGGCGAGGCGACAAACTGTCATGCGATTTCTTCAACATCATACTTGAACAGATTGTAAGAAACTCCAACGTCAACACCAGAGGAACAATCTTTCAAAAGTCGCCTATGCAGACGATATTGACGTAATGGGAAGAAAAAAGTGTGATGTCATAGGTGCTTTTGCGAGTATTGAAACAGAAGCGGCAAAAATGGGTTTGATGGTTAATGAGGGCAAAACGAAGCATATGCTGTCATCAAAGAAGGACACAGAACATCGACGAATTGGACTGAACGTCACAATAGACAGACATAACTTCGAGGTAGTACAGGACTTCGTCTACCTAGGATCCGCTGTAGACACGGACAACAACATCAGTGGGGAGATCAAACGAAGAATAACTCTTGCCAACCGTTGCTTCTTTGGGTTAAGAAGACAATTGAGAAACAAAACCCTCTGTAGAAAAACCAAAGTTACCTTGTATAAGACCTTAATCATCCCAGTCCTGCTGTACGGCGCGGAAGCATGGACCTTATCGAAAGCGGATGAGGAAACTCTTGGTCGTTTCGAAAGGAAAATTCTCCGAATGATCTTTGGTCCCATATGCGAAAACAATGTGTGGAGAAGAAGATACAACAACGAGCTGTATGAGCTGTACCGCGACATAGGCATAGCCAGAAGAGTACGCATCGCGAGGCTACGATGGTTGGGCCATGTAGAGCGGATGGACCCAAACGCTCCGGCTCGTCGGGTGTTCGAAAGCACATTGCAGGGAAATCGCGGAAGGGGAAGACCTCGTCTTAGGTGGCGCAATCAAGTGGATGAAGACCTCAACCGACTTGGAGTGCGAAACTGGAGAGAGCTCGCCCGGAATCGAAATCGTTTAGAAGAATGTTGGTTGAGGCCCAGGTTCACCCCGAACTGTAATGCCCACCTAAGAAGTAACTATAACCTCATCAGCTTGATCGAAAATTTTACGAAGAAGCGCAGCATTAGGACATTTAACAGACGGTAACGATAAGAAGGTTTGAATAAACGATTGAACAATTAAATTTGATTTGTCATATCGTTCCTCTGGCTTATCCCAAGCTTCGATATAATTCTTGTCTGTACAAGGAGTGTTTTCATATAACTCTGCGGGTTGTTTACCGAGAAACGATTGCAAATACTGGAACTTTTAAATACCGTTTAGTGATTTATTGGTGTCAACTGTCCCTAGGAATATAACCTTAAAACCTGGCCACTCCTTATAATCGCCATTAAAAGTAGGTACGATAAGTTTTGGCAACTGAACCGATTTCGAATTCTTTTCAGTTTCGATGTTTTAAAGGAATTGAGCTGTTGAAACCCGAGTGATTCACAAATTGAAGGCATGTTTAAACTTGAAGGTGACGAAGGCTCGGAAACGGGTGTTTTTTCCCGAATAGCACTGGTAATTGCCGCATGAGCATTAAGATATTTGCTTTCGTACTCCTCGTTCTCTGGCTCAGGGTCAACGAAATCGGCATCGTCAACATATTCATACATTTTATCTGAAAGATCATTAAAATCTGTCCAGGCTTCATTAAGCCTGACTAAATGAGTTTCCAGAGCGGAAAGCAAGGTAGAATCATCGATGCTTGCGAAAAGCCAAATTGCATGGACAGCGAAGCCTTTGCGCGACCGCGTTTGTCCTTAACTAACTGCAAATTCATTTTAGTTTTAATGAATATTCTAACTTCGGTTAGTATTTATTCTAAACCAGCGAATTAATTTAAATAATCACGAATGTCTAGCTGTTTCGATTTCTTAAATGCAACACGTGTTTCAGATGCATATATTTATCGTATATGTAAGATTTTTCTACATTCATGTGAAAATACTGTTAGTCGTGTTCATATTACGATAATGAATTGCAGCGATTACTAAACAATTAATAAAAAGCTGTCTCAACAATTTCAACCAATTTGTTCTAACGCGCACTTCACTTTTTTTTCTCAAATCCGGATTCCCGAAGAACCATATTTTATATACGATGTGGACTGTATGTGTAAATAAGTGCGTTTTTGGATGTTGAATGTTAAGTGTATTAGCAAAAATATTTATTTTAAATTGTGTAATATAGTTAAATAATGTATGTTGTGTGACAATGATACTTAGTGTTTTATTTTACTGCTAGCTGATGGTTAAATGTTTTTCTGCTTGTTGCTGCTAGATGCTTCTGCTTCTCGTGCTGGTTGTCGTCAAAGTGAGCGAGTGAAGAGATTTTTATTGTTTCCAAAGCAGAAGCAAAGCAATGTCACAATCAGTAGAAAGAATAACTGTTGCAACAACTATGTACATTATACAATCATACTGAGAGAGAGAAAGTTAATTATACAGGGTGTCCCGTAATTCGTTTTACATACTTTAGGATATGATTCTTGGTCATACTCTAAGAAAAAAATTGTTGTACAGTAAAGTCCGTTTCTCAAGTTTGACATCACTTTTTGACAATTTAAAAAAAGTCTAACTTTGGTGTACCCTAACCTGTGTTAAATTCGATATCTCTGTCAATACAGATGATAGAGACCTTATCTTAGACTAGAGAATTCTTAAATCACATTGAATGTATTCAAACTGTTATACAAAATGTAAAATGTAGTAGTCAATTAATTTTGCAGAATCAGAACATTGTAGTAGAAGAAAAAATACATTATAGTCGTCTCAAAACAGATAAGTTCTAGATTGTCTTCCTTATTTTTTACTTTTTTTTGTCAGGAGGAAATCTTCAAAAAGTGTGGGATTCTTACCTCACTAAAAACTCCTCGTAATCAGAACCAATCAAAAATGAACGATCGACAACAGATTTTTCTTTCTCAATTTCCGAACATTGCCTCTCGTATTTCCGTATTAAATACGAGAGGCAATGTATTAGTCATATCAACTCCATTTCCGAGTTGATATGATTATGCAGTCGCTGATTGTGTGATACAACATGTTTTCTTACACGATTTTGGATGATTTCTGTATATCTTTGTACAGCCCCATAATTGGATTAAATAGGTCCAGACAGGTCTAAGTACTTGTTTATAAAGCATTATTTTATTTTCGACAGATAAGTCAGAATTTCTACCGAGTAACCAGTACATTTTTCTGTACTTAAAGTTGAGCTCTTCCCTTTTCTTTTTGATATGCTCTTCCCATTTTATCTATGCATCCAAAATTAAACTTGGTCTATCGTGGAATGTTTATTTCTAAGCCCAAACTGATGATTTGGTATTAGATTTCTTTCTTCTATGACTTTGCTTAGTCTTTTCAGTAGCAATTTTTCAAAGACTTTTGCCATTATTGGTATAAGCGATATTGGTCTGTAAGACTAAGACGTCACTTCTGTTGGTGGCTTACCTTGCTTTGGTATAACAATTACTTTGGCAATTTTCTTATGATGTGGGACATATTGGGTCCTTAGGCATGCATTTATTATGAATTGGAGTTTTATGAAGGCTTTTGATGGCATTTCTTTCATAACATCCGTTATTAGATCGTACCCAGGTGATTTTTTGTTCGATAGTTGATTTCGACACATACTTTTTATTTTTTTGAGTGTGACAATTGGTATGTCAACTTCATCTACTCTATCAATAAACTGGAAGCTGTTTTCATATGTGTTTGCTGGGAATAGCTTAAAAACATTCGCAAGATGTTCTGCAAACAGGTTGGCTGTTTCTGTCGGATTTCCGATCCAATTCCCGTCTAGAGATTTTATTGGCGGGTTTTGTAACTGCGGTCTTTTCAGGCGCTTAGCTGCTTTCCAGAGCGAATAATCGGTTGAAGCATCAGTCGTTAAATTTTCCAGGAATCTACTTAATGAATCATTTTTGAATTCGTAGATTTGTTTTTTCAGTTCGTTGCTGAGCCGGTTAAACGCTGTTTTGTCGTCTGGAAATCTAGTATTTTGCCATTTTCTTCGAGCTCTTCTTTTCTCCAATATCAACTCTCTTATCTCGACAGGGTTTTTTGTTTCAGTTTGCCTCCTACTCGAGTAAGTTGGTGTACTTTCTTCTGCAGCTTGTTGAACATCGGCAATGAATTGTTCTACTTCAAGGTCGATTTGCTCTTTTGTTTCCATAGGGGATCTGAGATTTATATAGCTTTCAAGCTTTTCTCTGAATTCACTCCAGTTTGTTTTATTACTTACAAGCTTAGGATTACTTCTTCCATTATCTCTGATTCATTAAGTGATTAAATCAACGGTGTATGATCTGATGATAAGTCATAATTACCTTCAACTCTTATATGGTTTCGTTTGATGCCTTTAACTATGAAAAAGTCAACAAGGTCTGGTATTTTACTTGAATCCGATGGCCAGTATGTTGGTGATCTGGATGAATAAAACTCACAATTGTATTTGAGGCATGCTTTGTAAAGCCTTCTGCCTATTGTTGTTATAAGTCTGGATCCCCAATGGGTGTGCTTAGCATTGAAGTCACCGCCAACAAAGAAGTTATGTCCTAGTAGATCTAGCAGTTCTGTCTAATCATCTTCAGTCGGAGAACGGCTTGGCGGGTAGTATATTGATGCCAACTTGAAGTCTTTCTTTTTCATACCGATACTAATTATTGTTACTTGCATATTCTCATTTGTAAACATAGCTTCTTTATGGTGCTTTAAGCTCTTTTTTATCAGTATTGCCGATCCACCTTTAGTCTTATCAGCTGGATGGGGAGCGTGGTAGCATATATAGTCTAATACTAAATCATCAAGAACCAGTCCACTTGAGAAATGAGTTTCAGACACCAGACAAATATCTATGTGTTCGATGTCTAAAAAGATTTTTAACTCGGATAAATGGTGTGAAAGACCATTTTGCATTCCATGTTCCAATTTTTAGTATTTTGTCCATCATTGCTTTTTAAGAGCGACTGCTTCACTTAGCCGTTTGATGTTCAAATCCTGATAATCAATTCTTTTAAGATTAAGTTGTTGGATTTCTTTAATGGAAGTATCTTCATTCTTCCGCACGTTCTTAACAATCTCTGAAAAGGATTTATTTTCATCGCTTTTGCTTTTAACAGCTTCCTTAGGAAGTTCTTTCTTAGTTTTATCTTCACCTTCAGGGGTTCTTTTTTTGTTTGCTGAGTTGTTAGGTTTTATTTCACCAAATGTGATTTTCCTTTTGGATTTTTGAAATTTTTTTTCTAGTTCGCTCATTTTTTCCAAAGTTTTAATAATTAAAAACAAAAACAAATAACAAAGACTTCTGTATCAAACGACGAGAGCTGGCAACTCTCACGTTCGATGATTAAAAAGAACGATAATTATTCCTATTGAAAGTTTTCCTATAAATACATGAGTTTTGATCGAAAGAGGACAGTTATACTGCAAACAGAGCGAAGGAAAGACCTAGTTTTATTAAGGGAAAGACGAAACATTATAAAGGGAAAGTTGATTTATTGTAGTCAAATAAAATTGAATAGAAGTGGTTTTTGATTAATACTTTCCACTATAAAATTAGTTTGTTTTATTTTTAATTTGCTCAGAAACATTGGTCCATAACGAGCCGGAGATGGATCCAGTGCATATACATAAAGAAAGAAGTTACAAATAAGAACGCAAAATCGGAAAGTTTCAGAGAACATGTAAGTACAAAATGAAATAATAAAATACAAAAGCGATAGAAGGAAAGAAAGTACAGTCCGCTACTCATAAAAACAATGCTATATAAGGCACGTACGTACACACGGTCTGAATGTACGCAACAAAAAATAACAAACGAAAGACACACGGAAAGACATACAAAAAATTTATCACAGCGCAGCTGTGGTCGCGACTCGCGACGAAAGAATTTTCATTTCAGCATTTTTTATAATAACAGAGGGTACACACACATCACATATAGATACACAAGACGAAAGACAATTGAGGAGAGACCAGAATGAATATTTGCCATTTGCGTGGCAACGAAACAAGAAAATAACAACACACTCATCCTCAGGTAACGCTTCTTTTTTGTTCGATTCTTTTCTTTTGCTTACTTCTCTGCAATATTTTAATGAATAAAAAAAAAAAAAGGGAGCAAGCAAATATGCGATTACATAGGTCTACACATGCGAAAAGGGGTGCAAAAGAAATATGCATGCCATTGGCCATTGCCAGTTGCTTCTGTTGGTTGTTGCTGCTGTGAGCGGCATTCATTAGTTTGTCGTGTGCCGGGCAATTGATTGCTTTAGAACCTCTATATAAAAGAAGGTTTTCTTTTTCCGCATTATTTGCTCGTGACATTATTTGTCAGCATATCGATTGCGCTCAGTTGTTAGAGCTATTGAATATTTATGCTCCTTCTCGGCAGTTAAGACCTAGAGAACACATATTCTTCTTTACTTGTAGGCACACAACTAATTATGGTCAAAGTGAACCTTTGACAAATGCTATGTCATGTTTCAATGAATTAAATAATGTTATTGATTTTCATTTCAATAGAAATTTATGTAAGAAATTTATTATGAATGCTTTGTAATTAAATTATATCTGTCTATGAAAGTTTATACTTGGTAGAAATAAATAAATAATAATAATAAACATCAGAAGTGTTTTTTTTTTAAGTGAAGAATTTAAAAGAAAGTAAATTTTGTGGTTGAAAAACAAGTCAAACGTAGAATAGTAGAGTAGATGCAAATTATTAGCGATCGCTAGTAGTAGAAGTAGTGCGAACACAAAAACAATTAATAAGAACTATATTATAAGGATTTGAAGATTTGGAAAGATAGTTTGGTGAGAAAGCCAGCAGAAAGAAAACATAAGTTAAATTGGAAAGACGTAAATTTGGTAAGAGAAAGGAATTAATTGATAATTGAGTTTTTATTGAGATTTTTTTTTCATAGTTACAAATTTTATGTGAGTAAGAGAAAGGAAAGAAAACGTAAATTGGAAAGACGTAAATTTGGAAAGAAAATGGAAAAGGGGAATCACGAGTACACCTTTAAGGCAGGATGCAATGCCATGTTCCGCATGGTGGCATTCGTGGAATCGGAGATGTTCGCCGCCAGCACCTTGGAAGCAATCAAGGTGAGGATAGAAGCGCTCGAGGACGCATGGCGACAGGTGAAGTCGGGCGAAAAGTAGATCGCCAAGACAGAGGAAGTGCTCCGATTGGCGGAGATAGAGAGGAAGGCCGCCGAGGCGGAGGAAAAATATTTTGCGGCCTCGGCCGCGCTTAAGGAAAGACGGACAGAGTTGGAAAGTCAGGAAAGACGGAAAGACGCGCCGCCTATTTCGGTGCAAGTGAACCTGCCATTCTCACAGCAGGATGTGAACAATACATGGGGGCAATTCGACGGAGAGATTACGAAATGGCAAGGGTTTCGCGACAGGTTTGTTGCGGCGGTCCACGACAATGACCGGATATCTCCTGCATACAAATTCTCGTACCTGAGAGCGTCGCTGGTCGGAAAGGCTGCTTGAACTCTGGGAGAGTGGCAGCTGACCGAAAAAAATTACAACGAGGCCTGGAAAAGGATGAACGAAATGTACCACCGGCAATATGCCACATGCCGCGAGCTGCTGAGGAAGCTATTTAGGTTGCCGATGTTGCAGGGCCTTCCTAAGGCAGGCGAGTTGCAGAAGATGTCGAACATCACCCACGAAACATTGCGGCAGCTGGCAGGGCAGGGAGTCCCAACTGAACATTGGGACGTAATAATAGTGCACATGCTCCATGAAAGGTTGGACAGAGAGACGGCGTGCAAGTGGGAGGAGACGAGAACTTCAGAGTTCCCAACAGTACGAGAGATGTGTACTTTCTTGGAAAGACGTGCGACGGCACTTGAAAGCGTCCAGGAAAGATGGAGAGACGAGCCGTCCGCCGCACAGCAAGTGAGGCTGGCAGAGCCGAATGTGAAAGAAGGACCGTCAACGTCTCAACAGGCCAAGCAGTTTTACAAAAGGCCAGACGGCAGGGCAGGCCAGCAAGGCACTTTTGGAAAGAAAAGCTCCATGGAACACCCCATTTGGAACTGCCCGGAGTTCCAGGTTCTCAACCTAGCAGCAAGGAATCGTGTGGTGAAGGATAAGAATTAGTGCCCCAACTGCCTGAAACTGGGACACATGGCGAAAGACTGCTACCAGGGACCGTGCACCAGATGCCCCGGTAGACAGATGCACAACAGCATATTATGTCCGATGAAGGAGCTGCAAAAGGCAGAGGCGACTGTTTTCCGGGTCCAGGAAAGTGGAAAGAGGAAGAATTTGGTAGCGAGAGACTCGAAAGAAAAAAGGGAATGACTAGGAAGGCCGCCGGTGAAACGAGCCCGCATTTCAACAGGGAAAGACGGAAAGATAGAAGGAAAAACAGTAGGAGAGAATAGATGGGAAAGACGTGAGTCATTATTCAATGAAGGCAGTGTTGCCTCATGGGATAATTTTAAGAGGAAGAAAAAAAAAGAATGTTCATTGGTTTATTCGAATTATTTTATTGATAAGGAAAGAGAAGGTTTAGTTTTGACTCCAACGGCACAGGTAAGAGTAGAAATTGATGGAAAGAAATTTGGGCCGTTCAGGGCAGTCTTGGACACTGGAGCCCAGCCAAATTTGATCTCTTATCAGTTATGGGAAAGACTGTTGCTTCCACCAATGCAGCTAACAAGAAAGATTATTGGTAAGAAGGAGAGCCCTTCCATATCAAACATCAAGTCGTTCTCAAGATTTTTCCTTGGTTCGACACGAAACACGTAGATTCAATCGAGCAAGTATTTTGGGTGTTGCCAAAGGATAGTCAGTGGCGACTAAGCCACAATGCGATCGATATAGAGAAAGACATATTTGAGGATTCATTGCTGGCCGATCCGCAATATTGGAAAGAGGGTCGCATCGAACTACTACTTGGGTGCAAATTCCTGGCTGAGGTGTTGGTTTCAGTGGAAGGGTGGCATCAATGTGGGGTCCTATGTATGAATACGACTTTTGGAAAGATTGTTCTCGGTGAGCAGGACAGATTAAAAGCCCAAGAAGATGGTCAACAAGCCTTGGTAGCTTGTATAGTAGCGTTGCCAGTTTTCCCGGACATGTACTCTTTTTAACCTATGCGGGGAACGTCCGGGATAGTTTTTGCGAATTGTCCGGGATTGTCCTCTTTTTATCACTAAAAAAAAGTTTTTTAATATTCTTTATGTATTTCCTATTCTAAAACTCAGTCGCGGCTAATAAGATTAAAGAAATAAACAGAACCAATCATTTAGAAAGAGAAATTCAAAACGAACAGAATTTCATTGAACAGAATTTACACAAACAGAATTTTTTGGCTGTCAAACGTCAATGTCATCTTTTCAGTTGGTGGATTGGATTTGCACCTGAATGTTTTTGTTTTTCATTTAATTTTGTGGGCATAAAGAAAAAAAATTTTTTTTACTATAAAAGAGTGTTAAAGGTAAAAGATAAAAGTTTGCAAATACGAGAGTTGTGTTTTAAGTTATATAATTATGCTTTTAGCTGCTCACAATGCCGCCAAGACGAAAATGTACTTTCAATGAAGATTTGAGGACAAAGTTTACTTCTTTTAAAAAAGGAAAATACGACTGGGAGGTGTGCTGCTCCATTTGTAATTGTACAATTTCAATTGCAAATAAAGGTAGAAAAGACATCGAAGATCACGTTAAGTCCGAAAAACATTCCAAAAATTTACGAGCGTCAACATCGTCAGCAGCGTTGGATTCGTTTGTTGTAAGGCGACCGTCAGCTGACCAAAAACATTTAAAGGCAGCAGAGGCAACAATTGCATACCACACTGTTTTTCATCACCAATCGTTTAATTCACTCGATTGCACCATGAAATTAAACCAAAAGATATACTTCGACTCAAACATTTGCAAGCAATTGTCCTGTGCACGAACTAAGGCTACTGCGATAATCACCAACGTTATTGCCCCTTTTTCTATATCACAGGTACTATGTGATTTAAAAACAATTGCTTTCATAAGTGTTCAAACAGATGCTAGTAACCATTTAGCCTTGAAAATGTTCCCTGTTTTAATAAGATATTACGATTTTAAAAATGGTGGAACTAAAAGCAAGATTGTGAATCTTGCATTCGAAAAAAATTAAAAATCCGACACTATAACCCAGCTGATTGTAGAAACTCTTACAAAAAATAATTTACTAACAAAATGTATTGGGTTTTGTGCTGATAACTGCAATACCAACTTCGGTGGCCGACAAAGGAAAGGTTCGAATAATGTGTATTCGAAGTTGAAATTATTAGTAAACCAAAATATGATCGGTGTAGGCTGCCCACCACATGTATTGAACAATGCAATCTTTCACGGATGTGATACTCTCCCGGTTGATGTTGATATAATCATTGTTAAAATATATAACTACTTCTCTATATATACTGTCAGAACGGAAAAACTTCGAGATTTTGCTGAATTCCTTGACAATGAATACAAGCCACTCTTATACCATTCAAAAACCAGATGGCTTTCTCTATATCCTGCAGTTGAACGGCTTTTGCTCATGTTTGAAGTCTTAAAATCCTATTTCGAAGAAGTTGAGAACCCACCAAAAATATTGATTGAAAAAGTAAACAAATTTAAAATTGATACCAATAACCTCTATAATGTAACTGTCAAATATATTGTAACGAGGCAAATTTTAAAGACAGAAATATCCCTCGTCACATGCTTATAGTGTAGTGATTCCTATACACTACTGTCAAACTTCAATAAAAAAGGTGGCAAACAATATTGACTTTATATTTTAATGTTTATTTGGTGTATCTGCAGCTGAAAGCAATGCTGAAAAACTTTTACAAATAATTTTACAATTCTATGCTACGGCTGTGGCGTCTATCTTCTGTCTGTCTTTCTTCTTTTTCTTCTGGCGGTATGTCACATTCATCGATGTTCGGTGGTTAGCGCAGAGGCACGTTTTCGTTCCATGTTTCTCTACTGTGGCGTAAGTGAGGCGAATGAGCCGCCACAATCACTCCCCCCCCCCCCCCCCGAGTTTCTTTCCGCAGTAAGGTTGAATGTGACTTTTCGTTTATAAGTTCTTTGAGGTTTGTGCAAGACGTTGGTTGAGCTTGTTGTGATGTTGTCGATTCAGTTTCAGTGTGATGTTCATCCTCGTCGTTTTTTGCAATGTACGCCGGTTTTATCCTTTCGATGGAAATGTTTTTTTCTTCTCCGTTGATGTCTAATTTGTATACCCGATCCGACACGCGCTGGATGATTTTGTAAGGCCCGATGTATGGTGCTTCCAAGGGTGCTTTTACATGATCACAACGGATGAATACGTGCGAACAGGTGTCTAGGTTCTTCAGTACAAATACGCGTGCTTTGTTGTGATGAGCAGTGGTGGTTGGCCTTAGACCGCGCATGTATTCTCTATGTTTCTCAACGAATATCTGAGGATCTGAAGGCATTTCGGCGTACACAAAGAATTCGCCGGGTACGCGGAGACATGTTCCGTACACTAAATCAGCAGGTGTAGCTTGTATGTCTTCTTTAAAGCTCGTTCTTAGTCCTAATAGTACTGTTGATAATATTTGAATCCAAGGTTTTGGTGAGCACATTAGGGCTGATTTGAGTGTACGATGCATTCTTTCGACGATTCCGTTGCACTGAGGATGGTTGTGCGTGTTTTTCGTGCTCCGACGAGTTTAGCGAGTGCTGTGAACAGTGTAGATTCGAATTGTGTCCCCTGATCTGTGGTGATTTGAGTTGGAGTTCCGAAGTGTGCAATCCAGTGATCAAACAGTGCTGTGACCACGGTTTCTGCCGTCATATCCTTTATTGGTACGGCAACAGGCCAGCGAGTGAACCGATCAATAATTGTCAGACAGTATTGATAGTCACCCACTTTCGGTAGAAAAATGATGTCAAGGTGTATGTGATTGAATCTGTTGTCTGGTGCTTCTAAGTGGTTAGGTTTTAGTTTGTTGTGTCGATGTATTTTGGCTCCTTGGCATGCCAGGCATTCTCGAGACTAATTTGTGGCATCTTTGCGGATTCCAGGCCACGTATATTTATGGCGAAGTTTGTTTGACGTAGTTTTTCGGCCAGGGTGTGATAAGTTATGTATTGACTCGAACGCAGCTCTTCGAAGAGATTTTGGTATATATGGTTTTACGATACCTGATGCGATGTCACAATAAATTTCCGAGTCCTCAGTGGAGAGTTTCTGAAGTTTTAGCGATGTTGAATTTTTGATCAGATTAACCAGTTCTTCATCTTTTTGTTGTTCTTTTTGGATTGTTAGAGGTGAAAGGACCTTCGGCATCTCAATGGCATTAATTCGTGAAAGTGCGTCTGCAACTACGTTTTCGTCACCTTTTACGTACACTATGTCCGTGGAAAGCTGAGATATAAAATCCAGTTGTCGAAGTTGCCGATCAGACGCTTTCTCTGGCTTTTGCTTGAATGCATAAATTAGTGGTTTATGATCGGTTCTTATGATGAATCTACGACAGTCGAGTAAGTGATGGAAAAACTTGGTAGCAGCGAAGATGGCTAGCGATTCCCTGTCGTAAGTGCTGTATCTTTTTTCTGTGTCACTGAGCTTCCTGGAGAAAAATCCTATGCGTTTCCAGATATCACCTTCAAGTTGTTCGAGTTTTGCTCCGATGGCTGTAGATGAAGCGTCTGTGGTGAGTGCCATTGGTTCCGTGGAAGATGGAAAGGTGAGTAGGGTTGCTGCAGCAAGTTCGTGTTTACATGCCTCGAAAGATTCGTCAGCTTCTGGACTCCAAACGATTTTCGTCTTGTCGTTCTTTATTGACTGCTTTAGGTAACTATTGAGAGGAAGCATCAGTTTAGCTGCCTCGGGAATGCTTCGTCTGTAGTAGTTGATCATGCCAAGGAATCTGCGAAGCTCGCAAATGGTTTCTGGTTTTGGAAATTCACTAATTGCTTTGATACGTTCGTTGGTTGGAGTGTAACCGTCTTTGTTGACTGTGTAGCCGAGAAAATCGATCTCTTCCTGGTCGAAAAAACACTTTTTAACATTGATGATGAGGTTGTGCTCTTTTAGTCTCTCGAGAACTAAACGGACATGTTCAAGGTGTTGCTCTTTGTTGTCAGAGAAAATGAGGATGTCATCAATGTAAATGAACACGAAGTCCATGTTTCTGAAGATTTCGTCGATGTAACGTTGCCACGACTGACTCGCATTCTTAAGACCGTATGGCATTCCAAGGTATTCATACAACCCCCAGGGGGTGATTATTGCCGTCTTTTCGATGTCATCCGGATGTACCATTAGCTGTAGGTAAGCCTTTTCGAGGTCAAGTTTTGAAAATCTCTTTTTTTCTTTTAACAGCGGGAAAAGATCTTGAATCAAGGGTGGAGGATAGTTGTCCCGTTCAGTGATGTTGTTTAGGCTCCTGTAGTCACCGCACATTCTCCAGGTGTTATCTTTCTTTCGAGTTAAATGTATTGGGCTGGAATATTTGCTGCTGGAAGGTCTGATGATGCCGACTTCGAGAAGTTGTTTAAGTTGGGCTTTTGCTGCTGTTGCCTTTTCCCTTGCTAGTTTGCGAGCCCGTGCGGTGACTGGTATTCCATTGGTTACGATCCTATGAGCTAAGGTTGATGTTTTAAGAAACGGTTTTCCTATCGGTCGTGTAACTTCCACATTCTGTTTAAGTAGTTCCGAGTATATTTTTGGCAAATCCGAGTGTATGGTCGAAATGCCGTAATATTTTGTCTCGATGGCTTGTCCTTTCGACGAAAGTTGAGTTGTTGGGTCGATTAGCTGTTTATTCTTGAGGTCTATTAAGAGATTGTAATGCGCGAGGAAGTCTGCCCCAATTATGGCTGTATCAACGTCGGCAATGATGAAAGTCCACGAAAAATCTCGGCGTAAATTTAGCTCCAAGTCTATAACTGTTGTGCCATATGTTTTAATTTGTGTTGAGTTTGCTGCATAGAGCATTAGTTTATCGACTTCACGGTCTTTTCGAAACTGTCTTGCCGGTATAATGGAAACAACAGATCCAGAATCAATAAGAAATTTGTTGTGTGTTGCGTTGTCGAAAATATGGAGTCGGAGCTCTTTTTTAGATTGGAAGTCACCATCATTCACCGCTCCTAGTGATGACAGTGACTTTAGTTTTCCTAATGTTTTAGGAGAGCTGACGCCTGTGTACATGGCAGTGTACATTTGCGTGCTTCAGTTCCAAATTTTTGATGAAAATAACAGATGCCATTCCGAGTGGGTGTTGCGGATCTTCCCCGTGGGCGATGCTGGACCTTAGCTTGCTGCTGGAACTGTTGCAGTTCGAATTGTTTCCGTTGCACATATTGATTCTGCAACTGTTGTTGTGTACTTTGTTGCTGGATTTTTTGTTCTTCGATTTCTTTTAAGCACGTTTTTAGTGTTTGTTGTAATTCCAACAGCTTGAGTTCGATGCTTGCCGTGCTGGGAGATGAAAATGGTCGATTAGAGGTGGCCATAACCTGATGGCTTGGAACCAGCTCGACAAAACGATCTGCGAATTCTGCAACTGTTTCCAGAGGGAGTTTGCTTGTGGTGATGAGGTGCGGTTTTACCTCTGAAGGAAGCCTCTCCATCCACAGCTGTTGTAGAACGCTGTCATCGACGGCACCATCAGCCAATTCACGCATCTTCCGCAGCAATTGAGATGGCGTTTTTCCAGCAAGTGTCGTCTCACGCAGAAGCTTTTGGACTTGCTTTTGTCTAGAATCTGAGAGGCGTGAGATGACTGCCAATTTTAATGTTAAATACTTATCTGTTTTTGGTTCCTGACGTATCACATCGGCGAGTTGCTCAAGCGTATTGGGGTCCAATGCTTTTATGACGTTTAGGTACTTGCTTGTATCATCCACTGTTCCTGTTGTGCTGAACTCAGCCTCGACCACATAGAACCACAAGTCTGGTCTTTCCTTATTGAACGGTGGTAGCTTTGGTCTGTCAGCCCTGGGTGCAGGTTGTTGAACGATGCCATTCAATGCCATCAGTTGCTGCAGAGCGAGTAAACCTTGGTTGCCAGAGACACACGGTGTACTTGTGGTTCCCGACTCTACGCGAACTTGGTTGCTTCCATTCACGTTGCCAGAATCTTCCGACCATTGGTTCTTGTGTTGATTATTTTCGATTGTTGATGTGGGAGGCTTTGGGACCGAAATGCTAGGACTTGCAAATATTGGATGACCATCTTGGTAGCCTAGTACATCACCTTCCTCGAGATCAAGAAGTCTGACATTAGAGCCGGGCTTTTTTGGTGAGTGATCTACGACCATTATTAGGTGTTTTGTTGGCCATAAATAAATCTTCAGAAACAAATTAACCCCTTTTGGTCTTCTGAGAAATGCCAGGAGAAAAAGAAAATGGCTGCCGCTTTGTGCGCTTTTCTCGCCGGGACGTGTTGTTTGACCACCTATCACGTCGGGGTCACCCAACGATCAACTCCCCACGCACAAGCAGTGTGTTTCGGAGCTAATTAAAAATAAAACAAACTAATTTTATAGTGGAAAATATTAATAAAAAAAAAACCACTTCCATCCAATTTTATTAGACTATAATCAATCAATTTTCCCTGTTTATAATGTTTCGTCTTTCCTTTTATAAAAACTAGGTCTTTCCTTTTATAAATCTGAAATATAACTCACTCTCTTTCGATCAAAACTCATGTATTTATAGAAAAACTTTCGATAGGAATACTTTTCGTTCTTTTCAATCATCGAACACGACAGTTGCCAGCTCTCGTCGTTCGATACAGTCCCGGCGAAAACCTACGGTTTTCCATCGTTAATATTCGATAATCATATATTTACTCTTGCGTTGGAAGGATGCAGATCTTCTGTACCGGCCTTGTCAGCTGATTGGTTGCCGTAGTCACTACCACATTCCTAACAAGTCCGTCTTTACTCCGAATCAGCTTCGAGATGCGCCCCAACGCCCACGCAGATGGTGGGAAGTTCTCGCTCTTCATTGTGCACAGCTGTCCTTCCTGCAATCCATATTTTTCTTTCCGCCATTTCTTTCTTTCGAATAGAGTAGTCAAATACTCTTCTTTCCATCTAACCCAAAAATGGGCAAGCATAGTCTTTCGCTCTTTCCACAATCTTACTCCATTTGAGTTTGGCAAATCGCCAGTGGTGAATGGTAAAGGTAATACCAATGGTTCACCGACTAAAATGTCCCGGCGTTAACGCCTGTAGATCATTTGGATCGTCGCTGATAGGGTTTAGCGGTCGAGAATTCAGAATCGCCTCTACCCCTGTAAGTAAGGTTAACAATTGCTCATACGTCAAAATCTTCGCGCCAATCACTCTCGTCAAGTGGAACTTCATTGATTTGACCGCTGCTTCGTATATGCCACCCTGATGTGGCGCTGCAGGAGTCATAAACTTCCATTCCGTCCCTTTTCTTCCTAAGAAGTCAAGGGTTTCTTTCCCATGCCAAGTCTTTCTCCCTCTTTCCAGTTCTTTCGCGGCTCCGACAAAGGCCGTGCCGTTGTCACTGTAAATTCTCTCGCATCTGCCAATGCGAGCTATGAATCGTTCATAGCAGGCAATGAACGCTACCGAAGTAAGATTGGATACTACATCAATGTGCACTGCTCTTGTCTTAAGGCAAACGAAGACTGCGACCCGGCACTTCTGCCTTATGATTTGTTGACCAGCTCTGTCTATCATCTTTATCTCGAACGGCCCTGCGTAATCTACTCCTGAGTGTAGAAACGCCTCTCCTGGGGTTCTTCTTTCCTCTGGTAGATCAGCCATCAATTGTGTTTCGAAACGATGATTGTATCGCACACATACCAGACATTTATGCAGAAACACTCTCAATTCATTTCTAAGTCTCGGAATCCAATATCTTTCCCGTATGTGCTGCATCATAATCTGAACAGCCCCGTGCTTTGTTGCTCTGTGAGCACTATCCATGATCAACCATGCTAACCGTGAACCTCTAGGTACGATTGCTGGGTGTCGTCTTTCATATTTCATCTTTGCTCTTTCCAGTCGTCCTCCAACCCTTAATATACTCTTATCATCTAGTATGGGCTTCAAGGATTCAATGTTGCTTTTCTCTGGTAAGCACCCGTCTTTCTTTAAATGTGCCATGTCTTTCCCATAATGTCTTTCCTGTTCTTTCGATAACATGTAATCAATTGCCTGACTCTTCTCAACAGATGTCAGCTGAATACATATTCTTTCCTTTCTTTCCATCAGACGCTTATAGCGTTAATGCCTCTTTCCATATTTTCTTTCCTCTTCCTTTCGTCGCTTCATATTCGTTTTTTGTGAATTGACAAAACGAAATATAAATCCTATTACGAGTATATTGATTGCTTTTTCGCGCTTGTTAGCATATTCAATCACTGAAACACTCTTTCCATCTTTAGTACGTATCGATAATGGTTCTGTGTATGTCATTACCGCGAGCACTCTCATCTCATCCCTCCCCCCATCTGCAACATTTGGCACAAAATGTTCAGATTTCCAACTTGATCGCGGTTGCTGTAACCAATCTGGCCCGCACAGCCAAAGTTTGTTGTCTACTAATGCTGAAGGTTTGATACCTCTGCTTAACAGATCAGCAGGATTGTCTTTCGTACTCACATGCCTCCATTTTCTTACCTCCGTATTTGTCTGGATGGATGAAACTCTATTTGCTACAAAGGTTTTGAGACTGCAAGGCAACTTGTTAATCCAATGCAGTGTGACTAACCAATCTGTCCATAAATTATATTCGACGTCTTTCCATTCCATCGTATTGATCACACTGAGGATTAATCTTCCCAACAGCTCCGCTGCTGATAATTCCAGCCTCGGAATCGTTACTGTCTTCAACGGCGCTACTCTCGTTTTTGCTATGAGAATGTTCGTTGCTATCTTTCCATTCGGGCATTCCGTCCTGACATAAATGACCGCCCCGTATGCTTTCTCCGAAGCATCCGAGAAACCATGCAATTCTTTCCGAACGACCGGTGATGTGCCCAACCATCGATCGATTCTAATCTTTTCCAGAAATATTATGTCTTTCCAAAAGTCTTTCCATCTTTTTTGTAACTCTCCCGAAAATTCTTCGTCCCAATCGACATTTAACCGCCATATATCTTGAATAATGATCTTGCCAGTTATTATCGCCAGTGCTATGAATCCATTTGGGTCGTACAGTTGCGCAATACAACCGACAACTTTCCTCTTGGTCATTTGCTCTATCGCTGGTGCCTTCACTAGGAATGTGAATTGATCCTTCTCCAGAAGCCATTTTAGCCTGTAATGCATAGTACAGCCATCTCTCTTTCGCTTTAAGTAAACATTGATTTTAAGTTGATATTAATTGATGACGTACTATTTTGTGCTCTTTATGCTCTATTGTCTAAATTAATTCCCATTCAGATCTATTTTGTTTCTGCTATAGATCGTTCAGTAACATTATATTTTTTTTATGAACATTTTTATTTTATTTTGTTTAATTTCATATTTAATTTGTTTTTGGTAATTTTGTTCGAATTCTTCTTAGTTTATAAGAAAATTTTTTTTTGGATTTAATAAACATATACATGAATTTCATATGTATAAATTTAAGGTTAAAACATCGAGTTTTTTTCCTCTCATTGGTTAAGTGGTTGTTTTGATTCATGCATATGAATTACGCTTTTGATATCAAGATTCTTTGAAATGAATTGTTGTGCTTAAGAGATTTTTCGGTGGATGTGATGATGCAAATTTAAGATGACACACAGCGATGGTATACGAAATTTTGTGTTTTTGGGAATATGTTCTCTTTTGGGGTTTTTTTTTTATTCAGACCGAAAGTAAATATGAAAAATACAGAAGATATTTTTGAGCTTAAGTTTAATTTGGTTATAGAGGTATAACTGCGAGTAATGGTTTAGTTCTTTTGTAATAATTTACAAATTAGGGGTTATCACTAAAATCGAGGACGTGATAGCCATGGATGTGCCGAAGCCTTAAGGCAAAGGTATGTGGGCGGGTATTCCTCCGAGAGCAACAACACCTAAGCTCTCCATCACTCATAAAATCACACCTCCAAAACACGTAAGCTAATGGAACAAATGAAGGCCTCGCTTCTTGTTTTTAAATTTATAGGCATGAAAATGCGTGACGACCGTCTAGACCTACAACAGCAAAAACCCCCCCTCCGACGAGCTACTCCGTGCGAAAGCAAGCATGCCTAGCGGTTGTGGTCCAGACACCCTTTCTCCTTGCTGCCAGGATGGACCAAATGGCCCTGTAAGCATTAGGTCCTAATGGTGGGTTTCCAAGGTGGAAGGTTAGCAGGAGATTTCTATTGGGTGTAAAGGTTGGAGTTCAGTGGATTGTCAGATTCAAAGTTTGTTCATTTTTGAGGTTATATTCTCAGGTCAACCGAAATAGAAGTCGCCTACATCATTTAACATCTCTAAATTCGTTACAGGTGGCGCCCAACGTGGGGCCCAATTTTGTTCCAATTGTACAGTTTATAGTAACATACAGATAATGTATCTTTTCTCTGTATGCCTGATGTTATTGTGGGTTTCAAAATTTCAATAGTTTAGTTTATAAAATTTTTTTTTAATTTCCATTTTCATAAAAAAATTTTTTTTTTCTCGACATTAGTTAATGATCAATTTTATAGAATTTTCCGATCAGAAATTAAATATCCAGGGTATGAGTGATATAGTCCTCATTTAGTCTGCTGTATTTGGGCTATGGAAAAGACGAAAAGATCATTTTCAAGTTTAATTTTAATTTGGACTATGTGACTTAACGTCGGGTATCCAGTAAATAGGTTGAACTTTGTCCTTATTTAGTCTGTTGTGCCTTACTTATGTTACTATTGTTTACATATAATTCACTTTTTATTTACATTTTGTTTAGTTCTTATTTTCTAAGAATAATTGAGATTTGAGGCCAGATAGCCAGTAACTGGGTTGATCTTAGTCTCCATTTAGTCTGATGTGTCTGCCTTGCATCTTATTTGCAGATTGCCTATGTATAAACAGATGTCTAGTCAATGGGTCGATCTTTGTCCCCAAGATTTTTGCATTTTTCGAAAAGGCATATCTTTTTCTTTTTCTTTCCATTTTATTTTTTTTTAACATAATTTCCCAACAAATAATCAGATTGCGTGCATGAAAGAAATACAAGGTATTTTATACCACATAATTAAGTTATGTGCGAGCTTGATTTTTATGAGTGTGATATAAGATTAAATTTTAGTTGCCATCGATGTATCATCGTTAGGTTAAGTCTCACATCCACCATATAATGTATAGAGAAAAAAAAAATATTTAGACAGGTTATTTTTTTTTAGTTGTTGTAGTTTTAATAAACTTCTGAGATTGATTATTTCATAAATATATTCCAGTATATTTTCTTGAATACTATAGATAAAGTTATAATAAAATAAAAGGTTAAAGAAATTTTTGCAAGCAAATTAGGGCCATATATTCCTTCTTTTTTTTCGATTCTGAAACGATCTTCGATCTGATAGGTTTTCCAATTTGGAAAAATAAACTGTTATGAGCTCCAACAAAAATAGTGCATTACCAATTTACAATATGAGAAGCAGAGGTGCAGGTCGTTCGACTATTCCTAGGAGAGGTCGAAGCAGGAAAAACGTTGAAATTTATGACAGTAGTGACCAAGATGAGGAAGCGAGAGTGCCAAACTCCCCCCTTAACTTGTCAAATCCGGAAAGATCACGTCCTTATAGGGATAATCCCATTGATGATAATGCTTTGCCATCTTGTTCAAATGTAGGCCAACGTGTAGCAAGCACGGCACAGGGTGCCATAGGTAATACTTCCACTACCAATCCACCTCAGAAACTTACAGATGCAAGTGCTCGAACTGGTAACATGCTACAGCATATTCAAGAAATAGTCAAAGCTACTGTAGGCATTAGTAGAACTGAAGATCGACAGCTTATTCAGAAAGAACTTGAACTTAGTGAGGTCAGATTGAAAAAAATGGTTGAGGATATAGTTCGAGAAACACTTTCTCAGTCAAAATCACCTCCCGAAGTAAACTACGATGTTCGAAGACGCACAGAGCAAAATTTTGAAAATGCTTCTGCTACTCTAAATACATCTTCTGCTATTCAAAATTTATCTCCTGCAACTCAACATTCATCTTCTGCAATTCCAAATCCACCTTCTGCAACTGGCAATGCATCGAACGCTACCAGACCGCAAAGTACAGCAGACGAATTTCTAGCTCAGTTTCACAACCTGAATCTTGGTGAACCTCAATCGAGAACGATCGGAGATACATCTAGTCACCAAAGACCTTCTGATATTCGTCCTGGTTTTATGAACACTACGTTCTTCAAGTGGTGGGGAGCAAAATATGACGGTAAGAACATGACAGTAGATGATTTTATTTTTCGCTTGGAGCGTTTTAAGGATTCGTATCGAGTATCCTGGCCAGATATTGTTTTTCACTTTCAACAGTTCGTGACTGGGCAAGTGGAATCCTGGTATTGGGTCTACATTAGATTTCGTCCAAAGATTGATTGGTTGAATCTACGTATGGCTTTGCTGGAACAGTTTCGTAGTCTGGAGACAGATACTGAACTATCCAGAAAAATGTTTGATCGACGTCAAGGGCCTACCGAGTCGTTCGACGACTTTTACATGGCGATACAGCAAATGAATACCAGACTGTTGATCCCAAAACCAGATTTCGAGCTTATCGGCCTCCTTAAAGAAAACGTTCATAGTAGGCTCGGAGAACTGTTAGTAACTTTTCGTACTTCAAGTTTACAAGAGTTAGTTTATGTCTGCCGTAAAGTTGAAAAATATATTATGGATCACGAACCACCAAAAGCCAAAGGTCCAGTACAACCTCAATTTCGCCGATACGTGAATGAAATTGTACATGAAGATTTAAAGTACTCGACACCTAGTGTTGAAGCCGTTCATGTTAAAAAAGAACCCATTAGTATTGTCTGTTGGAATTGTGGGAAAGCAGGTCATAGGCGTAAAGATTGTTCTCTCCCGCAAACTTCTTTCTTTTGCTTTAATTGTGGTAAAGAGGACACAATTTCGACGCAATGCCCGCGATGCTCAAAAAATTCTCAGCGGAGCATACCGACTTCCGGGACGGTTTGCTCCCCCAATCAAACACCGGAGTCCAAACCCCAACAACAACAATTTTAGATGCAAATTCCTTTCAAAAACCCAATCAAACAGTAACTATTTTAAAAAATCATGAAAGAACCTTAGATTCTCAGCCGAAGACTTGTGATAGCAAAGACCAAGTGGGTGCTCATTTTAAAACATTACACGAACGTCTTCTTGCGTATCACAAGGCTAGGGAGAGAATCTTTGGTTATTCGAAAGCACCAGTTTCACCGAAAATTTCCAGAATTCGACAGAAAAAACTTAATCATCGACATATCGATGCAACTACTCTGATTTGCGATGATGATCCGCGTCCTTATGCCTCAGTCACCGTATTAGGAAAAACAATGTCAGGACTGCTTGACAGCGGTGCAAGTATAAGCTGTTTGGGATTTGGAGGTGTTGAGTATTTAGAAAAAAATAATATTCCTTTCGAAAGATTTGTTTCAAGCGTCACAACAGCGGATGGCCAAAAACAAGCCATAAAAGGCAAATTAGAAGTTGATGTCACATACGAAGGAGTGACAAAGAAAATTGAATTGTTTGTTGTCCCTTCCTTAAAACAACCATTATACTTGGGTGTTAACTTTTGGAAGGCTTTTAATATTGCTCCTCACATAATTTCAGGAATTTCGTTAGATACAGAGCCAAAAGTAGATAATAAATGTTTAAAAGCGCATGAATTGACACCAGAGCAGTCCAGTATACTAAAAGCAGCCATAAGCACGTTTCCGTCCTTTGCCACTTCTGGTTTAGGAAGAACATTGCTTGAGGAACATGTGATCGATACGGGAGATGCGGAACCGATTAAGCAACGGCACTACCCGATATCTCCAGCGGTCCAAAAACTTGTATATGAGGAACTGGATCGCATGATTGCAATGGATTTGATAGAGATCAGTAACAGCCCGTGGAGTTCTCCTGTAGTTCTGGTACAAAAGCCTGGAAAAAACCGGCTGTGCCTGGACTACAGGAAGGTAAACGCAAAAACCAAAAAGAGTGCGTATCCACTTCCTCAATTACAAGGAGTCCTTAGTCGTCTGGCAGATACACACTATATCTCGAGTGTGGATCTAAAAGACGCCTTTTGGCAAATCCCGCTGGAGAGATCTTCAAGGGAAAAGACCGCCTTTACGGTTCCTGGCAGACCTCTCTACCAATTCAAGGTCATGCCCTTTGGCCTGTGCAATGCTCCTCAACGCATGTGCCAGTTAATGGACATAGTGGTACCCCATGAACTGAGAACAAATGTCTTTGTATACCTGGATGATCTGTTGATCATTTCACGAACTTTTGAAGAACATATGAGATTGTTAAAGTTGATTGCAATTCGTTTAAAGGATGCCGGACTTACAATTAATGTAGAAAAATCAAAATTTTGTTACAGAGAACTCAATTATTTAGGTTTTGTTGTCAGCGATGGATGTATTAAAACTGATCCAAGAAAAGTAGCCGCCATATGTGAATTCCCTATACCTAAAACAGTACGTCAAGTTAGAAGGTTTCTCGGAATGTCCGGATGGTACAGACGTTTCATCCGTGACTATTCCACTCTTGCTGCTCCGATCACAGACACGCTAAAAAAAGGTAAAAAGTTCGAGTTTGGAAGTGAAGCTATAGAAGCTTTTGAAAAAATAAAGAATAGGTTGACAACAGATTCAGTCCTCATACATCCTGACTTCACCAAACCCTTCATTATATTATGCGACGCTTCAGCTAGTGGAGTCGGTGCTGTCCTATGTCAAAAGGTTGATGGGGTTGAACGTCCAATATTTTACTTTTCGCAGAAATTGAATTCCGCACAGTGCAACTATAGTGTGACGGAACGAGAATGTTTGGCTGCAGTGTTAGGTATTCAAAAGTTTCGAGAATACATTGAGGGTTACAAATTCACGGTAATAACAGATCATGCGAGCTTGAAGTGGCTGATGAGTCAGAGAGACCTCAGTGGACGATTGGCTCGATGGAGTTTGAAGCTCCAAGGATATGATTTTGATATAGAGCACCGGAAAGGTTCACAACATGTTGTGGCAGATACCCTTTCAAGAGTATATGCGGCAGATGCTGTGAGCCTAGATGCCTTATCAGATGATTGTCCTTCCGATGTGCTGCAAATAGATCTAGCAGACCCCAGCTTTCAATCTGAGGAATATGCTAAGATCATAGACAACATCGAAAATAATAAAGACCAGCTGCCAGACCTGATTGTATCGGAAGGTTTCGTATATAAAAAGGTAAACCACAGCACAGGGAATCCTCTTGAGGATGACCTAACCTGGAAACTTTGGATTCCGTCAGTGCTAACAAACCAACTGATCACTCTGGCTCACCGGCCGCCGAAAGCCTCGCATGGTGGCATAGCCAAAACGCTTTACCGGCTTCGTCAACGTTTTTTCTGGCCCAACATGGCCACTCAAGTCAAAGATTACATCGGTTCTTGTGACGTGTGCAAAATGCCGAAGGCATCGAACCAAACCTTGCGACATCCTATGGGGAAACCCTTTGTTGTAGAACGCCCATATCAACATGTTTACGTGGATTTCTTAGGGCCTTACCCTCGTTCAAACAGAGGAAACCTTTACATTATCATTTGTCTCGACCAACTCACCAAATTTACAACAATTCAATCTCTCAGAGCGGCAACATCGGACACGGCTATAAAATTTCTGCATGAACAGGTCTTCTGTATTTTTGGAGTGCCAGAAACTCTTATGACTGATAATGGTAAGCAATTTACCAGCTCTGTTTTCGAAAAGTTTTTGTCAAATTACGGCGTTCAACACATCAAAACAGCTTCTTATGCCCCTCAGGCAAACGCCAGTGAGAGGGTCAACCGCTCAATATTGGCTGCAGTAAGGTCTTACATCAAACAAGATCAAAGGAATTGGGACCTTCACCTACCATCAATCGGATGTGCTTTACGATCTTCTATCCACTCGGTAATTGGAATGTCGCCTTACGAGGCATTATTTGGGCACCGTATGATAGAACACGGATCCGATTTCAAGCTCCTCAGAAAACTAAACAGCGTTAACAGTTCAGATATCCGTTTGATTCCAAAACCATCAAGAATGAACATTCTTCATTCTAATCTAAAAGAATCTTTACAAAAAGCTCATGTAACTTACGAAAATACCTACAATACTCGTAGCAAAGTTGCAAAATATAAGACCGGGGATCAGGTTTTTAAGAGAAACTTCATATTGAGTAAAGCATCTAAGCATTTGAATTCAAAACTGTGCCCCAAGTTCATAAAAGCTAAGGTAATTTCAATAGTGGGAAACAATCTCTATGAGCTGGAAGATGAGAAAGGTAAACGATTAGGGGTATTTCATTCAAAAGACATCAAGAAGTGAATACAATTTTTGTTGACATCCAGCTAGCCAGCGTGAACATGAGACAGTTTCTCGGGCGTGGGTTAGATTAAATGTCTTCGAATTCTAAAAGTAGTGGTCCGTTTCGTTTGCATTTTCGTTTTTTGCGGGCGGCCTTATAAAAAGAAAATGTTTTGTAGGAAATTTCAAAATATTGCGACATCTTAAAAAAAAAATAAAATCAAGATTCTTATACATAACCTTTATGCGTCGATAAGGTAGTGCATAGTGCAAGACGATTTTATGAATCATTGTGGAAAAATTTTCCATAAAAAAAAACTCCTCTTTAAGAGATCGCTTTAAAATTTAAGAGATTCTGGTTTAAGCTGTCAATGAATGACGAGGTTGTACACTACCAAAACGAACTCTCACGTCATAAAGGAATGTCAATGTATGGGGTAATGGAAGACTTCCGGTACCTTATATCTCGTAGGATTTAAACCTGAAAAATCTGTAAACCTCACACTTATTTGTAATAAATTTAAACTTAATTTTTGATGCCAAAATCATATTTCTTTGGTTAAAATATTACGAAATATAAGATGTGCCCGGAAGTACCACCTTTCTGAAGCTTGTGGAACCTAAATCCACAAAATTTTTGCTATAAAAGCTGAGCCCGAAGTCGGACTCGCGCTCTTTTGCATTTAAATCATCGAGTCGACCGAATACCCTCAGAAAGTAAAGCCGCGATCGCTCCGGCGAAAGCGTTAATAAAAAATCGCGTGCTACCTGGCAAATTAAAAGAAAAAAAAAAAGTTTAAAATAAAGAAAGAGTAATCTAAAAAAATTTTCGGGTTAAGCCATCCCCAAAATCCTCGTTCATCTTGTGTGCAGAAAATTAGTTTAAAGGCTGCGTTTCGGAAAAAAAACTTACGTACAAAAATTCGACACGTGCTCCAAAAAACTATTTGTGGCCACGCGAGCTCGTAATTAAAAATACGAGAAACATAAAACTCATGCAATAGAAAACAATCAAGAATTGCTAAAACGCAACACAGAATTCCACTCGCTAAGTGCTGTGACATTTGTTGTTTTGCCTTGAAAAACCAAAAATTCCATAAAAAGAGAAATAAAAACCAAAAAAAAAAAAAGTTACCTACCAATCTCTATGTGTAAAAAGTCAAAATAAAAGAAAGTAATCCAGAACCTAATAAAAGAAAAAAAAGAGTTTGATTCAATCAATTTGACTAGTGACGTCACTTGTCCCTTTCCTACGTCTCCAAAAAGAAAAAAAAAAACAATGACATTCCCTGTCGACAACCCTACCATGATCATCATCTTCTTAGTCATCTGCTGCAGTTTTTTATGTTAAATTTAGTGTATATATTTTGTTAAGTGTTATTGTAGTTTGTAGTATTGGAGTTTGTTAATTTCTCTTTTGTAAAAAAAAAAAAAAAAAATCAAAAGTCAAAAATAGTAAAAATATAAAGTTCATTCAAAACGTAAACAAAATTTCGTTCAGAATTTCGCCGGGTATATTTCTTTTCATTTATACAGGTACAGTAATGAATTGCCTGCCAAGAATGCTGTGCGCACATCATATTGGATTTATAAAGTTTCTGAATCGTTTTTGGTAAGTTTGATAATCTTAAATATATTTCGAACGAACTTTACTAGCTATAGAGAAAAAAAAAAGCCAAGTTTGAGATACAAACAAAAAAAAAGATCATGATATAATTATTCATGCATTTCATTCTCACCTTAATTAAAGCTATGATCAAAAAATTTGACTACCCTTTTTTATAAACATGAAACATAATTAAAAATCCCTATCTACAATTAAGCTATCTAAAATTTTAAAATACCTATCTACAGTTTAACTACATAAAATTTAAAAGTACTTATTTACAAATGAAATAATAATTTGAATAATTATTTTTTGGTTGGATTAAGACATAAAATTTTCTACTGTAATTTGAGTAAAAGCTATCGCATAAATAATTAAATCTTGTGTAATGCATAGTACAGCCATCTCTCTTTCGCTTTAAGTAAACATTGATTTTAAGTTGATATTAATTGATGACGTACTATTTTGTGCTCTTTATGCTCTATTGTCTAAATTAATTCCCATTCAGATCTATTTTGTTTCTGCTATAGATCGTTCAGTAACATTATATTTTTTTTATGAACATTTTTATTTTATTTTGTTTAATTTCATATTTAATTTGTTTTTGGTAATTTTGTTCGAATTCTTCTTAGTTTATAAGAAAATTTTTTTTTGGATTTAATAAACATATACATGAATTTCATATGTATAAATTTAAGGTTAAAACATCGAGTTTTTTTCCTCTCATTGGTTAAGTGGTTGTTTTGATTCATGCATATGAATTACGCTTTTGATATCAAGATTCTTTGAAATGAATTGTTGTGCTTAAGAGATTTTTCGGTGGATGTGATGATGCAAATTTAAGATGACACACAGCGATGGTATACGAAATTTTGTGTTTTTGGGAATATGTTCTCTTTTGGGGTTTTTTTTTTATTCAGACCGAAAGTAAATATGAAAAATACAGAAGATATTTTTGAGCTTAAGTTTAATTTGGTTATAGAGGTATAACTGCGAGTAATGGTTTAGTTCTTTTGTAATAATTTACAAATTAGGGGTTATCACTAAAATCGAGGACGTGATAGCCATGGATGTGCCGAAGCCTTAAGGCAAAGGTATGTGGGCGGGTATTCCTCCGAGAGCAACAACACCTAAGCTCTCCATCACTCATAAAATCACACCTCCAAAACACGTAAGCTAATGGAACAAATGAAGGCCTCGCTTCTTGTTTTTAAATTTATAGGCATGAAAATGCGTGACGACCGTCTAGACCTACAACAGCAAAAACCCCCCCTCCGACGAGCTACTCCGTGCGAAAGCAAGCATGCCTAGCGGTTGTGGTCCAGACACCCTTTCTCCTTGCTGCCAGGATGGACCAAATGGCCCTGTAAGCATTAGGTCCTAATGGTGGGTTTCCAAGGTGGAAGGTTAGCAGGAGATTTCTATTGGGTGTAAAGGTTGGAGTTCAGTGGATTGTCAGATTCAAAGTTTGTTCATTTTTGAGGTTATATTCTCAGGTCAACCGAAATAGAAGTCGCCTACATCATTTAACATCTCTAAATTCGTTACAAGCCCCAGAATAGAAGTCTTATCGTCATCCTGAAATACTACCGATGACACTTCCTCGTAATTCATGCTTTTCATCAGAAGTCTGGAATTTGACTTCCACTTTCTCAAATCCGAACCTGCACCTTTAAGCACAAGGTCGATCTCTGCCGACAGCGCTATTGCTTCTTCTTCGGAATCCGCACCTGTCGTACAGTCATCCATGTAGAAGTCTTCCATGATTGCCTTTGCGGCTCTCGGAAATTTCCTCTCTTCGTCTTTCGCACACTGCATAAGCGCTTTTACAGCATTGAAAGCTGAAGAAGTCATTCCATAGTTAACGACAGTTAACCAGTATTCTTTCAATCTTTCCTGTGGGTCCTCTCTCCAAAATATCCTTTGCAGGTCCCATTGCTCTCTTGCCACCTTAATCATTCTAAACATCATCTTTATGTCTGCGTTTATCGCAATTCTGTGGCGACGGAAACGCATTAAAATGTCAACCAGATCTTTTTGTAACTTCTCTCCGTTCATCTGCATTTCGTTCAGCGAAATTCCCTTGCTCGTCTTACAACTGGCGTCAAAAACGACTCGGAATTTCTTCGTCACACAATGATGTGGTATGTGATAGATGATCTCTCCTTGGACTTCACCTTCGACTGGTCTCATATGCCCTAGTCTTTTGTATTCTCTCATGAAGTCAATAAACTTCTCTTTCAATTCACTATCGCCACATAATCTTCTTTCTAGCGCGAAGAATCTTCGTTTGGCTATCAGTTCGGTATTGCCTATATCTTTCCCAAGCTCCTTCAGTGGAATTGTAACTATATATCTCCCTTCTCTATCACGCTTGTATGTCTTGATAAAATTTTGTTCAACTTGCTCCTCCTCTTCCGTTCTCATAGACGCAAAACCAATTTCGTCTAAAGACCAGAATCGCTTGAGCAATTCATGCAGTTGATTGTTATCTATACAAGCTACCAAGGCTTGTTGTTCATCTTCTTTGGCTTTTAGTCTTTCCTGCTCACCGAGAACAATCTTTCCGAAAGTCGTGTCCATACATAGGACCCCACATCGAGGCCGTCCTTCCACTGAAACCACCACCTCCGCCAGGAATTTGCACCCAAGTCGTAACTCGATGCGACCCTCTTTCCAATATTGCGGATCGGCCAGCAACGACTCCTCAAATATGTCTTTCTCTATATCGATCGCATTGTGGCTTAGTTGCCATTGGCTTGCCTTTGGCAGCACCCAAAAGACTTGCTCTATTAAATCTGAATCTTTCGTGTCGAACCAAGGAAAATTCTTGAGAACGACCTGATGCTTAATATGGAAGGGCTCTCCTTCTATACCAATAATCTTTCGTGTCACCTGCATTGGTGCAAGCAACAGTCTTTCCCATAGCTGATAAGAAATCAAATTCGACTGAGCTCCAGTGTCCAAGTGCGCCCTGACCGGTCCAAATTTCTTTCCCTCAATTTCTATTCTTAGCTGCGCCGTTGGCGTCAAAACTAAACCTTTTCTTTCCCTATCAATAAAATAATTTGAATAAGTCATTGAAAATTCCTTATTATTATTTCTTTTAAAGTTATCCCATGAGGCGGCACTGCCTTCATTGGATAAGAAATCGCGTCTTTCCCTTTGAGTCTCTCCTGCTGTCTTTCCTTCTGTCTCTCCGTCTTTCTCTGTTGAAATGCGGGCTCGTTTCAACGGCGGCATTCCTAGTCATTCTCTTTTGTTTTGATTCTCTCGATGTATTCTTTCTCTTTCCACCTTCCTGGACCCGGAACACAGTCGCCTCCGCCTTTTGTAGTTCCTTCATTGGGCATAAAATACTATTATGCATCTGCCTTCCAGGGCATCTGGTGCACGGTTCCTGGTAGCAGTCTTTCGTCGTATGTCCCAATGTCAAACAAATGGGGCAGAGACTCTTCTACTTGACCACTCGATCTCGCGCTGCCAGGTTGAGGACTTGGAACTCCGGACAGTTCCAGATGGAGTGTTCCATGGAGCGGCATACATTGCATGGAATTCTCTTCATTTCTCTACTCAAATAAATAATCTAAATAAAATTTATTTGAAAGCAACCAGGTGTTAATTAACCACTCGATCATATGAAGATGAAATATTTTGGCTTTACGTGAAAAGCCAAACTCCATCACTGATATTTCCTCATTCGTGGTTCTGCTAGTAAAGGCAAACACAGAAGCGAAACAGCAGCGGTTCATATATTATGATTTATGGGAAATAGTTCCTCCCCATGAAGCTACCTGTTTTATGCTCCTAACTTCAATCTCGAACAGCAGCAGCATTGCTACTGCACACGAAAATCGACAAATACTTTTTTTTTTTTTTTAACAAGGCGAAACATCAGCGGATAGTTTATGTCGGAAAACTTGATTTGTGCGGTTGTCAATTGATTGCATTATGTGTATTTGTATAGATTGTAGATTTATCTGCATTTTTGTCAATACAAATTGATTCCTCTTTCTTCAATCCTTTATATTCTTTCCTCTTTCTTTTTTTTATTTTAATCTTTCCAACTCGAGTTTATATTGTTTTCTTTCCCTGCTAGCTTTCTTACCAAAACTACACTTTTTATTCTTTCCAAATTTACGTCTTTCCAATTTAATTTATGTTTTCTTTCTGCTGGCTTTCTCATCAAACTACAATTTATTCTTTCCAAATCTTCAAATCTTTACAAATCTTCAAATCTTTCCAAATATTCAAATCTTTCCAAATCTGCAAATCTTTCCAAATATTGTTATATAATTTGTCTTTATATCAACACTACTTCTACTACTAGCGATCGCTACTAATTTTATATCTACTCTACAACTTTTTTTCAAACTACAAAATTTATTTTCTTTTAAATCTTTCACTTGAAAAAAAGACACTTCTGATTTCTGATGCTTACTGGCACACGACAAACTAATGAATAATTGAATGCCGCTCACAGCAGCAACAACCAACAGAAGCAACAGGCAATGGCATGCATATTTCTTTTGCACCCCTTTTCGCATGTATAAACCTATGTAATCGCATATTTGCTTGCTCTCATTAAAATATTGCAGAGAGTAAGCAAAAGAAAAGAATCGAACAAAAAAGAAGCGTTACCTGAGGATGAGTGTGTTGTTATTTTCTTGTTTCGTTGCCACGCAAATGGCAATATTCATTCTGGTCTCTCCTCAATTGTCTTTCGTCTTGTGTATCTATATGTGATGTGTGTGTACCCTCAATTATTATAAAAAATGCTGAAATGAAAATTCTTTCGTCGCGAGTCGCGACCACAGCTGCGCTGTGTTAAACTTTTTGTATGTCTTTCCGTGTGTCTTTCGTTTGTTATTTTTTGTTGCGTACATTCAGACCGTGTGTACGCACGTGCCTTATGTAGCATTGTTTTTATGAGTAGCGGACTGTACTTTCTTTCCTTCTATCGCTTTTATATTTTATTTTGTACTTACATATTCTCTCCAATTTTGCGCTTACTTGTATTGTAACTAAATAACTTCTTTCCTTTTGTATGCACTAGATCTATCCGGCTTCGTTATGGACCAATGTTTCGGAGCTAATTAAAAATAAAACAAACTAATTTTATAGTGGAAAATATTAATCAAAAAAAAACCACTTCCATCCAATTTTATTAGACTATAATCAATCAATTTTCCCTGTTTATAATGTTTCGTCTTTCCTTTTATAAAAACTAGGTCTTTCCTTTTATAAATCTGAAATATAACTGGGTTGGGTTCGATATCCCGTTTTTTATAATCCTGCTTTTTATTTTCCCGCATTTAAAATCCCGTTTTTTTAAGCCCGTTTTGTTATTATCCCGCTTTTTTAAAACCCCGTTTTTAAAATCCCGTTTGTTGAAATCCCGTTTATTAAAATCCCGTTTTTATAAGCCCGCTTTTGTAATCAACACCAGGTGTTTTATTTTAAAAATCGCGCGATTTTTAAAATAAAACACCTGGTGTTGATTACAAAAGCGGGATTAAGTATAAAAAAGAAGAAGAATATTTGGTCTAGATAATTTTAATGCAAACATTATTATTGTTTCAAAAGAAAAGAACATAATACATAACAAAAATATAATTCCAAAAAAGATTACAACAAAAAATAACAAAAAATGAATACAGTTGAATATTGTGAGCTATACGACAAAAATATTAAAAGATCTGTCCCAGTTTCTCTGTATAATGGTATTAATAAAAAAAATGTTCAGACAACAAAACTTTCAACATTTGAGAACTGATATGTAGTGTTTAAATGAACAATATTGAAATATAAAATATAAATATAAAACGGGCTAAGCGGGATTAAACGGGATTTTAAAGGGCGGGCTTTTGATAGACGGGATTTTGATTAAACAGGATTGTCACGAACGGGATTTTAACAAAACGGTATTTAAGAAGACGGGATTATAAACTTTTTTTTGTCGGTATTTTAAAAAACGGGATTTTAAAAAGCGGGATTCCGATACGCTCCCAATATAACTCACTCTCTTTCGATCAAAACTCATGTATTTATAGAAAAACTTTCGATAGGAATACTTTTCGTTCTTTTCAATCATCGAACACGAGAGTTGCCAGCTCTCGTCGTTCGATACACAGTGCATGCGACGACGGTCGACAGAGCTCGATGGTGAGTTTATTTAGTTTCAAAGCAATGTCGGCAAGCATATGCACATTGTATTTATTTCCTTAGCGATATCATATGGACAAGCAAATGTATATCAGGTAGGGAGATTATGTGGGAGTAGGGGATAGCCCATTAAAGTATATGGGAAATGCACACGGCACCAGTAAGAGCTTGGGGTATAAATAGAGCAGCTCAACGCGAGGAAAAATACAGTTCACCGGCACCAGTCAAATGGTGCATATCTCCCGGGAATAAAAGGGAAGAAGTCCGAAGCTGAATAGTCTCCAGTCCACGGAAGGAAAAAGGCGAGGTAAAGGTAAGAACGTAGTAAGTTTGTTTTAATAAAATTATATTTGCTTACGTATTGTGCCACCAGGGGCAGCGACTAATACCTGCTGATCCCGCAGCCATTGCTGTTACCGAGGTCTGCGGACGCTTGTAGTTTCACCCCACCGAGGTCTTCGGACGCTTGTAGTTTCACCCTACCGAGGTCTTCGGACGCTTGTAGTTTCACCCTACCGAGGTCTACGGACGCGTGTAGTTTCACCGCACCGAGGTCTTCGGACGCTTGTAGTTTCACCCTACCGAGGTCTACGGACGCTTGTAGTTTCACCGCACCGAGGTCTTCGGACGCTTGTAGTTTCACCTTACCGAGGTCTTCGGACGCTTGTAGTTTCACCCCCACCGAGGTCTTCGGACGCTTGTAGTTTCCCCCTACCGAGGTCTTCGGACGCTTGTAGTTTCACCCTACCGAGGTCTTCGGACGGTTGTAGTTTCACCCTACCGAGGTCTACGGACGCTTGTAGTTTCATCGCACCGAGGTCTTCGGACGCCCAAGCAACACATTTGCCTCTTATCTAGTACGTAAAGTATTAATTTTATAAGAGTTTTCACGCCTTAACCAATCGATAAGACGTCGTTAAGACCCAAAAGGGACCAAAGGGGAGGAGCCAACTCCATGAACTGAAGAGTTCTTAATATATTCTTTTCAAGAACAGGTAAAGAGCACTTGGTTTTCGGTGATCTTCAGAAGATGTACTTAAAAGGTTTTAAATATGTGTCTGATTGAGTGAGACAAATGAAATGAATAGAGACGAAAAGTTTCAGAACAACAGAAGAATAAGTTTCTTTCTCTTTTACACAAATACGAATTGAATACAGTATTTGTGAAATAGAATAAACTTATAATGACAGAAGAATATATTTACTATGTGTGGTATATTTTCGTCAGAGACGAAGTAGATATTTTTCCTATAAAAGCAAAACATTAAATGCATATTTCGAACTATTTAAAAGTCGGTTTGATGTGCCAGAGAAGATTTACTTTGAAATCACACATTCTACCTCCCTTTAAATAAACGCGCCTTCAAAAAAATAAGTTTATGTGAATAAATGTGCAAAAAAAATCGAAATCGATTGACAATGATGCAAAAAAGTATGTCAAAGGTGTCTTAAAGTGTTGTTGAACAAATAAATGCTCAGCCTTACGTTTTAAACTACTGTTTTTTCTGAAACATTACAATTTATTGCATTTTAAGAATATATTTTCGAAATTAAGCAAAAATAAACATGGCGACTATTTTTTTTCTGGTATCTTCCCAACAATTAGTCCTACAGGGTGTATCATTTCTTTTGTTGTGCATCATAATTTTTCTTCTTTTTTTGGATGCGACTTTCTAGACAACGACTTAAGAATATAAGTATTAAACCAGTTGTGCAATTAAAAAAATGAAAGGATTCAAAAAACGAAAAAACGAGAATTTCATATTTTTATAAAAATGCTTGATTTTATATTTTATTATTGTCCAATTCCTGAAACACACTCATAGACACCAAACTGTAAAATACAAAGTTGATACTTTTAATGAACATATTCAGCCTTATCATGAGTTTCACGTGAGTAGCTTTTCGCCCGGAACATTATTGTTCGCCCGGAATTTTAAATGCTATTAGGTATGTTCTGTGTTCTGTTGTTTTTTTTTTTTTGCTTTTTAGGTCTGTAACTTCACTTCATTTACCTAAACTAACAAAATTCAGGAACTGTTCACATTTACTTTAACCAATCAGGTTTTAAAATTGTGACATTGAAATGTTTATGAATCGTTTTCGTATTTAATTACACTATTTGAAGTTACGGGGGTATTAACTATGTAGAATCGGCACTTTCTCTTGAAAATAAACTTTAACTTGTACTACTTTTTTGAATTTAAACGAGAACTAAAGGCGTTGCTTTTGCTTTGTCACCAAATAGAAAGCTATTTGGATCTTTTTCCAATATTTAAATATGGCTTTAAGATATATTTATTAAAAGTTTATGTTTTCTCCTTTCGAATAGTTCTTTTACAGATCGAACCTTAACAGCAATCATTCATTCTCTCGAAATTCTAATTTAAAAGGCACACTAAATACTCCCAGACTAAATACTCCCAGACTAAATTATAAAAACAAACATATCTACAATTGAATTTCTTTTCCAAAACTAAATTCTTTTTAAAGATACACCCTGTGTCACTAATTACCTTACAAATGCTATACCCATTCCATACACACACATCACACATTGACTGTTCGTATAGCGGGGTTCAGACTATCCAATTTGTTTGTCAAGCATCGAGTTTGTCAAACAAATTTGATAATGTGGCCGCTCATCAACAGGCTTGTCAAATTTGTTGGATGGTTTTCAAAATTTTTTGATATTTTTGCAAGTTGGACAACAAGTTGGATAAATGTGAACGCAAGTCGTCAAACTTGGAAGAAATTTCATTTCAAGTAGTGCACATCGCACGGAAAGAATTTTTTTCTTTGTTCGGTAGGTACATACATTGAAAGAGGGATTTTGATGGTGTCAGGTAGTGGACCTCGCAAAGCAATATTTTTTTTTCTTTGTTCATCGTACGGAAAGACTATTTTTTCTTGTATTGTTGATTATGATGTTTTCAGGTAGTTTTCTCTTTAGTTCCTACACACTGTCTTTTGTTTTTCTTGCTTTTCTAAAATTGCGCTGCTACTTCTATGTCCTTCATGGTTGAAATTCAGACCAGAATGAAGTTGGACAACAAGTTTGATGAGTGTGAACGCAATGGGTTTTTTCCGTCCAACTTTCCATCCAACTAATTTGATAGTCTGAACCCCGCTTATGACTGTCACTGAAAATATTGTTTTCTCTTTCGCGCTACTGTATTTTCAGTTTGTATATGGAATCTATAGTACCTACTATCGAAAACTAACACGATCGATCAAAGCCATCTATGTATCTGCCGGCGCTCTAAAAAAATTACGGGGGAATGTTAGTACTTCAACATCACTTTAAAACTTTTTAAGAAGAGAGAGTGACAGATTTTCAACGACCTCTGAGCAAAAGCTACTTTAGAAGGTTTTAAATAAGTTCTGCAAAGTATCCATACGAAAAACGCTTGTCAAGAAATTATTTAAGATATCCTTAAGAATTATTGGTTACACCTAAAAGAAAAACCACCTACAAAGAGCTTATTAATAGGTACATAAGTGAAATAGTATTCTTAAGTATAGATTAAGTCCAAGTTAAGTGCTGAGTAATTTTTTGGTACAACTCTTAAAGAGTTTGTGTGTTGCTTGGGCGCTTGTAGTTTCACTCCACCGAGGTCTTCGGACGCTCGTAGTTTAACCCCACCGAGGTTTTCGGACGCTTGTAGTTTCACGCCACCGAGGTCTACGGACGCTCGTAGTTTCACCAGCCAGGGTCTTACGACGCCTGTACGCTCCGATTTACCTGCGACTGCCTATAGGGCGAATGGTCAGAAGGGATCCTGTCGCTACCGTGAGACCAGAAGAGTTTCTTAGACCGAGACGACTAACCCGACAAGAGCCGTAGAAGTTCCAAAGGGTACCAGCTCCAGTACGATAACCCCGACCAGAAGTTTTTACAGCAAGCGTTACGACATATTATATATACATAAATCGATTCGTTTGTTAATTATAATTGAATTATATTAAGTTCTAATAAAAGAGAATTTCTTTGACCTTTGTGAAGTTTGGTGTTTTTCTTCACCTGACCTTGGCTAGCCGTGAGCGATACCTCGGCTGGAAAACTAAAAACACGTCACAATATTGAATCCTGGCTAAAACCTTTCGAAGAATTTAAAGTTTTTTCGTGGATGCAGTTCAATGATGAAAACGTAACGTGGGAATCAGTTGAACCATGTTTGATTTATATTCAGGAAAAAGGTGTTAATGTTAAGGACAGTGCGTTATTTGATCAGTTTTGTAATCTCAAGCACTATATGGATAAGCTTTCTCCTTGCGATGAAACTAATGTTAACACAAAATGGACTGAATTCTTTAAAAGTTGTACCTCCATAGAATTATACAGTGAATTAATTAAAATTGCGGAGTTTTATTTCGCAATTCCTAGTCACAATGCCGATGTTGAAAGTGTTTTTTCTTTGATTAATTCGCAGTGGACAAAAGAAAGAAACAAATTGGTGCCCGACACTGTAAAAGGCATAATTTTAACAAAATTTAATTTTCAAGCATTGAGCTGCGAATCTTTTTATGATTCTTTAATGTCAAGCGATGGTGAAATACTTAACAAAATTACATGCAATGAAAAATACAATTAGAATAGATCATTCTCAAAAATCTTTTCAGTTAATTAACTATGTAGGTATGTATTTATAAAATATCCAACCTACGGGGTACCTTAAACTTTTTTTTTTATTTTTAAATTTCATTTATGCAGTGTATATAAATGTATATAATGTGCTAAATGTTAATAACTTAACGTATACAAAATATGAAATGTTCGTATGAAATATGATGACAGATGTACCTGCATAATATGTAACTAGATATGTAACTATCTATAAATTAATTTATTTTTATTATTTAAAAAAAACTGAAGTACCCAAATAAAATAACTAAAAAAAAAAAGTAATGTTTTTGTGTCCTCGTTTTGTACTCTTTTTTGGATTCTAATTTGTCCGGGAAAGTCCGGGATTTCAAATCTCGCTGCCTAGTTTCATCAAAATTCTTCTGGCAACCCTATTGTATAGATAACAATCAACTGCATGAGTTGCTCAAGCGATTCTGGTCTATGGACGAAATTGGGTTTGCGTCTATGAGAACGAAAGAGGAGGAGCAAGTTGAACAAAATTTTATCAAGACATACAAGCGCGATTAAGAAGGAAGATATATAGTTACAATTCCATTAAAGGAACTTGGAAAAGACATAGGCAATACCGAACAGATAGCCAAACGAAGATTCTTCGCGCTAGAAAGAAGATTATGTGGCGATAGTGAATTGAAAGAGAAGTATATTGACTTCATGAGAGAATACGAAAGACTAGGGCACATGAGACCAGTCGAAGGTGAAGTCCAAGGAGAGATCGTCTATCACATACCACATCATTGTGTGACGAAGAAATTCCGAGTCGTTTTTGATGCCAGTTGTAAGACGAGCAAGGGAATTTCGCTGAACGAAATGCAGATGAACGGAGAGAAGTTACAGAAAGATCTGCTTGACATTTTAATGCGTTTCCGTCGCCACAGAATTGCGATAAACGCAGACATAAAGATGATGTTTAGAATGATTAAGGTGGCAAGAGAGCAATGGGACCTGCAAAGGATATTTTGGAGAGAGAACCCACAGGAAAGATTGAAAGAATACTGGTTAACTGTCGTTACCTATGGAATGACTTCTTCAGCTTTCAATGCTGTAAGAGCGCTTATGCAGTGTGCGAAAGACGAAGAGAGGAAATTTCCGAGAGCCGCAAAGGCAATCATGGAAGACTTCTACATGGATGACTGTACGACAGGTGCGGATTCCGAAGAAGAAGCAATAGCGCTGTCAGCAGAGATCGACCTTGTGCTTAAAGGTGCAGGTTTTGAGTTGAGAAAGTGGAAGTCAAATTCCAGATTTCTGATGAAAAGCATGAATTACGAGGAAGAGTCATCGGTAGTATTTCAGGATGACGATAAGACTTCTATTCTGGGGCTAAAATGGCTTCTGGAGAAGGATCAATTCACATTCCTAGTGAAGGCACCAGCGATAGAGCAAATGACCAAGAGGAAAGTTGTCGGTTGTATTGCGCAACTGTACGACCCAAATGGATTCATAGCACCGGCGATAATAACTGGAAAGATCATTATTCAAGATATATGGCGGTTAAATGTCGATTGGGACGAAGAATTGTCGGGAGAGTTACAAAAAAGATGGAAAGACTTTTGGAAAGACATAATATTTCTGGAGAAGATTAGAATCGATCGATGGTTGGGCACATCACCGGTCGTTCGGAAAGAATTGCATGGCTTCTCCGATGCTTCGGAGAAAGCATACGGGGCGGTTATTTATGTCAGGACGGAATGTCCGAATGGAAAGACAGCAACGAATATTCTCGTAGCAAAAACGAGAGTAGCGCCGTTGAAGACAGTAACGATTCCGAGGCTGGAATTATCCGCAGCGGAGCTTTTGGGAAGATTGATCTTCAGTGTGATCAATACGATGGAATGGAAAGACGTCGAATATAACTTATGGACAGATTCGTTAGTCACACTGCATTGGATTAACAAGTTGCCTTGCAGTCTCAAAACCTTTGTAGCAAATAGAGTTTCGTCCATTCAGACAAATACGGAGGTAAGAAAATGGAGGCATGTGAGTACGAAAGACAATCCTGCTGATCTGTTAAGCAGAGGTATCAAACCTTCAGCATTAGTAGACAACAAATTTTGGCTGTGCGGGCCAGATTGGTTACAGCAACCGCGATCAAGTTGGAAATCTGAACATTTTGTGCCAAATGTTGCAGATGGGGGGAGGGATGAGATGAGAGTGCTCGCGGTAATGACATACACGGAACCATTGGTGCAATGCAATAAGACCCGCGGCAATAAGACCCGTGGGTCTTATTGCCCAAGGAAATGGAAATAACACCCACGGGCTTTGTTTCCACATTGAAGAGGCAATAAGACCCACCAAAGAAAAGAATTAAGGCCCATGTCTTTTGTTGCCATTTTGAAGCAGCATTTATATGAGTCTGATGAACATGGGATCTTAAAATTAGTTTTCCTTCTTAGAAAGGGTGAAGAACATAGTGGATGCGCTAAGTGCATATATTCTTTTTATGGAAGGAAACAACATTTTGAGGTACCGAAAAACAAAGCTCCAAAATTTCGAAACTTATTTCAGCTTTCCATGGACATGAATTCATAGCTCACGTTGTCTCCCACTTCGTGACATAGGACATAGGATGGAAGCTCAGTCCACTTTCTTTTGTGCACATAATAACTAAATCTACTTTATTAATGTTTGTTGTGCTTTTAGCTACATTCTCCTGTTCTATTCGTGTGAATTTTTTATGTTCAACCCCAAGCCCGTACTACTTGAAGGGAAATTTCGTTAGCTTCGCTTTGCTTTTTACTCACGGATAGAATAAGGAAGCTAAAAGCGAAGCGGAAAAAATGTTCTCAAGGGAATATGGATGTGTGGTGTAAAAATAAAAATTCGCGCGAATTTTTATTTTTACACCACACATCCATATTCCCTTGAGAAAATTCGCGCGAATTTTTATTTTTACACCACACATCCATATTCCCTTGAGAACATTTTTTCCGCTTTGCTTTTAGCTTCGTTATTCTATCCGTGAGTAAAAAGCAAAGCGAACAAAATTTGCCTATACGTGTAGTGTAATACGTGCCTGCGGTTGAACTTATGAAATACGTGCGAATTGACCGCAGTAAACACATAGTATGATTCATAGTTCCATAGATATTTATTATGTACGTGTGTTCCTCTTTGGTATGTCATAACCCACAATCAGAGTATGGACCTATGTCAAGTGGAGTTACGTCCCTGTGCAAGTTTATTCACATTGAAAATAAGTTTAAGTGCAAACGGTGAGACTTCTTTCCATTACGAAATGGTATTTAAGTTCGCAGAAAAAGGAACTAAGGCCCGCGGCTGTTACTGCCATTTCATCATGGAAATAACCCCCGTGGGCCTTACTTCCAAAACAAAGAGGAAATAATGCACTGCACCGGAACCATTATCGATACGTACGAAAGATGGAAAAAGTGTTTCAGTGACCGAATATGCAAACAAGCTCGAAAAAGCAATCAATATAATAGGTTTTATATTTCGCTTTGTCAATTCACTAAAAACGAATATGAAGCAACGAAAGGAAGAGGAATGGAAATACGGAAAGAGGTATAAACGCTCTAAGCGTCTAATGGAAAGAAAAGAAGGAATATTTATTCAGCTGACATCTGTTGAGAAGAGTCAGGAAATTGATTACATGTTATCGAAGGAACAGGAAAGATATTATGGGAAAGACATGGCACATTTAAAGAAAGACGGGTGCTTACCAGAGAAAAGCAATATTGAATCCTTGAAGCCCATACTAGATGATAAGAGTATATTAAGGGTTGGAGGACGACTGGAGAGAGCAAAGATAGAATATGAAAGACGACACCCAGCAATCGTACCTAGAGGGTCACGATTAGCATGGTTGATTATGGATAGTGCTCATAGAGCAACAAAGCACGGGGCGGTTCAGATTATGATGCAGCACATACGGGAAAGATATTGGATTCCGAGACTTAGGAATGAATTGAGAATGTTTCTGCATAAATGTCTGGTATGTGTTCGATACAATCATCGTTTCGAAACACAATTGATGGCCGATCTACCAGAGGAAAGAGTAACCCCGGGAAAGGCGTTTCTACATTCTGGAGTAGACTACGCAGGGCCTTTCGAGATAAAGATGATAGACAGAGCTGGTCAACAAATCATAAGGCAGAAGTGCTGGGTTGCGGTTTTCGTTTGCCTTAAGACAAGAGCAGTGCACATCGATGTAGTATCCAACCTTACTTCGGTAGCGTTCATTGCCTGCTATGAACGGTTCATAGCTCGCAGGGGCAGATGCGAGAGAATTTACAGTGTCAACGGCACGGCCTTTGTCGGAGCCGCGAAAGAACTGGAAAGAGCGAGAAAGACTTGGCATGGGAAAGAAACCCTTGACTTCTTAGGAAGAAAAGGGACGGAATGGAAGTTTATGACTCCTGCAGCGCTACATCAGGGTGGCATATACGAAGCAGCGGTCAAATCAATGAAGTTCCACTTGACGAGAGTGATTGGCGCGAAGATTTTGACTTATGAGCAATTATTAACTTTGCTTACCGGGGTAGAGGCGATTCTGAATTCTCGGCCGCTAAACCCTATCAGCGACGATCCAAATGATCTACAGGCGTTAACGCCGGGACATTTTTTAGTCGGTGAACCATTGGTATTACCGTTACCATTCACCACTGGCGATTTGCCAAACTCAAATGGAGTATGATTGTGGAAAGAGCGAGAGACTATGCTTGCCCATTTTTGGGTCAGGTGGAAAGAAGAGTATTTGACTACTCTATTCGAAAGAAAGAAATGGCGGAAAGAGAAATATGGATTGCAGGAAGGACAGCTGTGCATAATGAAGAGCGAGAACTTCCCACCATCTGCGTGGGCGTTGGGGCGCATCTCGAAGCTGATTCGGAGTAAGGACGGACTTGTTAGGAATGTGGTAGTAACTACGGCAACCAATCAGCTGACAAGGCCGGTACAGAAGATCTGCATCCTTCCAACGCAGGAGTAAATGTATGATTACCGAATATTGACGATGGAAAACCGTAGGTTTTCGCCGGGACTGTATCGAACGACGAGAGCTGGCAACTCTCGCGTTCGATGATTAAAAAGAACGATAATTATTCCTATTGAAAGTTTTCCTATAAATACCTGAGTTTTGATCGAAAGAGGAGAGTTATACTGCAAACAGAGCGAAGGAAAGACCTAGTTTTATTAAGGGAAAGACGAAACATTATAAAGGGAAAGTTGATTTATTGTAGTCAAATAAAATTGAATAGAAGTGGTTTTTGATTAATATTTTCCACTATAAAATTAGTTTGTTTTATTTTTAATTTGCTCAGAAACAACTTCATTGAATGTATACCGTAAAAAATTATATGGTTCTTAAAGATAATTCTATAATACGCATTAGTTTGAATATGAACTAATATTAGTTTAACAAATAAGTCACAAAATAAAATCCATTTTTCAGTTCTTTTTAGATAAAACACTTTTAACCTCGTCTGCTGTTATAGGTATTTCGCGATGAATATAGCTGGAGCAGTCAAACCATTATTCAAACGATCCTGCAAATAAGTAAACGGTGCAGTGCATTAAGGCCCGCGGCAATAAGACCCGTGGGTCTTAATTCCTCTTTGTTTTGGAAGTAAGGCCCACGGTTGTTATTTCCATGATGAAATGGCAGTAAAAGCCGCGGGACTTAGATCCTTTTTCTGCGAACTCAAATATCATTTCGTAATGAAAAGAAGTCTCACAGTTTGCACTTTAACTTATTTTCAATGTGAATAAACTGACACAGGAAGGCAACTCCACTAGACATAAGTTCATGCTCCGATTGTGGATTTTGACATATCAAAAAGGAACACATGTCCATAAGAAATATTTATGGAACTATGCATCATTAGTATAAATATATAATGCCGTCAGTTCTTAAATAAAAATTCGAGCGAATTTTTATTTTTACACCACACATCCAGACTCCCTTGAGAAATTTTTTTCCGCTTCGCGTTTATCTTCGTTATTTTATCCGTGAGTAAAAAGCAAAGCGAACAAAATTTGCCTCCGGGTAATACGGTATTGTAGTTGAACATAAAAGATTCACAGGAACAGACCAGTAGAAAGTAACAAAGAGCAAAACAAACATTAAGAAAGTAGATTCAGTTATTATGTGCGCCTAAGAAAGTGGACTGAGTTTCCATCATCCTATGTCACGAAGTGGGAGACAATGGGGGGCTGGGAAAACGGTACAGCCTCAGAAAGCGGCCGCACAGCCATCTGTGTCTAAGGCAGCTACTGGGGAGTCAGAGGTGATGGTCGCTTTGCGTGTCATTCAGGCACAAATGAGCGATCTATCACGGCAAATAAGTGAGCAGGCGCGTAGGGTAGATGTGATCTACCGTGCAATGCCTACGCTAGCGCAATTTTAAGGTTAACGGGCGCGCTGCCGGAGAGGACTTTCAAGATCCTAGCCGTGAATGTGAATTCGCTAGTTAGGGTAGAACGACATGCCAACTTCCTTGAGATGTTAAAAGACCAACATCCTGATGTATGTTTGGTTAGCGAAACTAGGCTAAACCAGCATCACAATTTGACGAATAATAATTACATTATCGTAAGGAGGGACCGACCCAACTCAACTTTTGCGGGTGGGGTTGCGATCTTCATACGTAAGGGCATTGCTCATAAAGTAATATTATAGTGGTGAAGTACGCCGATTCCGGTTGCTGGAAGCGTGTATCGTATGCATCCCTCTCCATCAGGGGAGGCGGTTGTATGTGGTCACTATCTATGCGCCGGAGGCTTCTCAACCCTCATGTTTTATAACAGAGCTCGAATCACTCTTTCGAACTCTGAAACTGATCTCAGAAGAAAACTATTTCCTTATGGCCGGTGATTACAATGCTAAACACCAAGATTGGGGAAATCAATTAGCCAATCCAAGAGGGACCCAGCTATCCAATTGGTTGTGGCTTCACCATATTGAGTGTAAAGTCGACCTGTTGGCTACTGACAGGCCTTCATATCCTCGAAGTGGCTCATATTTGGTTCTATTACTTTTAGACTCGAGACTTAAACTGACCGACGACATTCTGCGACGGACGAAAAATTGTTTGACGACGGTTGAGTATGACAGTGACCACTGTGGACTTGCCGCCGTCATACTGCTTCCGAACGACCTTGTGGAACTAGAGGAATACGTGCCGACGCACTCTTACAACTACGGTAAGACACGTTGGCCGCGCTTTTCCGGTGCCGTCTCAAGGGAACTTCGTTCGAACGGTATTGCGCCGCCATGCAACAGGAATCTGTCAAACGTTGAGATCGATGGATACCTGCACCGTATGGAGGATGCAATCCGTAGTACAATGGACAGAACAATTCCTAAATATAGGCAACATGACTCTACGAACATGTACAGAAACGCGACAATAGACGCACTTTACAAACAAAAAAGTAGACTCCTGTCAAGACTCAAACTCTTGCACAGGAGGTTTACTGACCGACACGATTTGAAGATTAGAACTCTGAGGTCACAGATCAAAAATCTCCAACAACTTATTAAAGAAAACTATAGAATTTCCATTTCATGTTTCTGGAACAATAAAATTCAGGCTGTACAGTCCAACAACCCGAGTATGTTTCCGGAAATATATAAAATCTTTAGGAGAAAAGATCAAAATGACCTTCAGAGTATTAAACTCCAAAGGACGACAGAGAACAAAGACTTACTTCTGACATTAGGAATAGATCCAGATGACGCAATTTTGGATGATGACCACCTTATAGTGGAAGAAGCTCAGGAGAAGGTTGAGACTGTGGGTGCTGTTTTCGAGCAAGTATATAAGGTGAATGAGTGCATTCGCCCGAATTACGACCTTGAGAACAGAGCCTTTGTCGGACACTTCTATCATAGAGACAAGATCTCTCATTGGCGATCTGAGAATCCTGGTTTCACTAGGTTCAATGACGACCGACTTGCAAATGCAGTTATCGCCGAGCGAAACGGGGATAACACCCTGTTCGTTTCTAAGATGGACCTCGCCGACATCTTTCACAAAATAAAGAAAAATAAGTCAGCAGGAGTCGAGGGCATACCCAATGTTGTGCTGCGAAACCTCCCTTCGGAAGCGGTGGACATATACACCACGTTGTTCAACAATGCGCTGAATAATGCATATTATCCAGTGCGTTGCAAGACGGTAGTGGTCCATCCTCTCCTTAAAAAAGGTAAGGATCCCTGTCTGATGCGCCACCCTTTTTGATCAACAAAATTCTATATAGTTTGAATCACAATTGTTATTAAAATATAGTTTTTATTTTCTACACGACTCATAATGCGAATCATTAGAGAGTGCTCTATTTTTATTCAAATATAATTAGTAAATAATACAAAAAAAATGTTTATTAAACTCGAGCTAGCATAACAAATAATAGTAACCATTTTTTTAAAATTATAATGTACTAGCTGTGCCCGCGACTTCGTCCGCGTGGAATAGTGACTTTCAGCAGCATTTTTAACTTTTTAGGAAATAAAACTTCTAGCCTTAAAAATGGCGGTATTTCCAAAAAAAAAACATTCAACCCCTATTTCAACACCTTGTAGCCCTGTTAAAAATACTTTTGAGACCGTAGTTTTTGAATTCCCATTTCCGTTCCCGTGGGAATATAAGGATAGATACATAGATCTTATCCTTCCGCATGTTCTAGACCAGTGATTCCCAAAGTGGTTGATATCGACCCCAAGGGGTCGATATCGGTTTCTCAGGGGTCGACAAAATCGAAATCTGAATTTGGGGGTCGACAAGTTTTGCAATCGACCTAAGGGGTCACATTTTGTTATTTTAAATTTTAAAGATAGTATTGCGTTAATTTTGCCAGTCTAAAAATGAAAAGTAGTATTGCTGCACCTTTAAAAAAGCTCAACAAATTCCTTTTCGTACCTGAGTACTGTTTCGACGAATCGATAGCTGTGTAATTACATTTTTATTGATGTACATTAGGTTTTATAGTCCTAACTCTCTTTTTTCCGGAAACAACTGTTGGTAGGTAGTTTAAAAAAGATTTAGTGTATTTCAGCAAACTTTTGAATGGTGACGATGCTTCTGTCCTCGGAATTTATGTATTATCTGATGACCTGTTAGGAGTCACAGCTATGCAGGGTTTCCCGTAATTCGTGTAACATACTTTGGGAAGTGATTCTTTCTCATATTTACTGCTCCAAAAGATGCCCAGGACATTTATATCAAAGTTCTGTCAGTTATTGCCGAAGAATGTACCAAAGAGAGAGAGAGAGAAATTAAGATGAAGATGGACGATTTTTCATCTTCAATATCTAAGTTGATATGATTTTTTTTCTTTCGTAAATTATTTTGTATTTGGATATGTTTGTTATCAATTTAAAGCATTTTTTGAACTAGCTTTAATGTTTTTTTTTTAGTTAAAATAAATAAATAAGATGGCGCATCAGAGCGAGGAGCCCAACCATGCCTTGTGAGGGAATGGAGGATTGGAGGGGACCTACAATTTTCTGCCGGTTCAGAAAGGCTAATTGAGAAAGCGCTTTTCATGGCAATGAATTTACTAACGGAGGACTTGCCAATTCATCGCGAAAGGCGATACCCGTAAAAAAAAATTTTTGCCTCTGCTGGGATTCGAACCTCGAACCTCTGGGTTAGCAGGTGGACATGCTAACCATCACGCCACGGGTACCACATTTTTTTTAGTTAGAAATACAATAGATAGATAGATAGATAGATAGATAGATTGTGATTTATTATCTTTTCCCAAATGTACAATTTACATAAATTTTTACAAAAATCTTTAAAGCATGGCTTTGCCGTCTGCCCGATTGACAATTATTATTAATTAATGTACAAATTAAAATGGATTTTTTGATAAAAAAAAAAAAAGTGAAAATATTTCACAAATAAATTTATCTTATAATGTATACATGATTTTGTTTTTATATAAATATTTATAAATGAGTATATGTATATGTGTTAGAAATACAAAATTTTTAATTCAAAGCTGAGACAACAGCACAGACAATATTTAGTAGCAAAAAATCTGAGTCCTAGATTGTGCCAGTCCTTGCAATAAGTTATAAATGATGTCAACAAGATTCGAAGCAATTTATTGAACTCTCGGTTATTTGCTCAGCTTTGTGAAGATAACGACGAAATCTTTACTAAATTACTTTTGCACAATGAAGTTCGCTGGCTTACCAGAGGTGCTTACTTAGCAAGATTTCCAGCTATTTTTGGGTCTGTGTTGGAGTTTCTAAATGATTCTTTTTCAAATTCGAATTTGGAAGAAAATCTGAAAAATTCTATGACGGATATTTATTAAAAGACTGATATATTCGGCATGCTCAACAAAGTCAACTTGCAGCTGCAGGGTGACGATCTCAACTTGATCAAAACAAAACAATTATAGCTGTGTTTGTGGGAAAACTTATTCTTTATAAACAAAATTTAAGCAGAAAAGAATACTTACAGTTTCCGCATTGGTCGAAATCAACAGAAATCCTTCAAGACGATGTTATTTTATCATATGTCACTCACTTGGACGCGCTTCACTGTTGTGTATTCACAGAAAATACGAAACCACAGATGCACTTAACAATTAATACTATTTACTTTAATTCAATTAGTTGATAATAATTAACATGACATTAATAGAATATTACTTGACTTAATATTATATGAGATGGTATATTAAACGGAGCAAGCTAGATGTGATGCTAATGACGGCCAATGTTCAACTGACTTGTTCGTCTCTATACGTGATGGATGATCCCGTTGGTTTACCTACGTGATGATTGAGCCCGTTGCGTTGGTTTATCTTTGTATTAGTATACAACATTCCTTCCCACCAATTCTTGAAGACCCTCAACACTGAAACCGTACTACTGGATTTCTAATACGACCGGAACGTCTAGGGGAACTTGTGGAACCAATAGTTGCCTTTAAACGTTCTTCAGCATCCTGGCTTTGCTTATCGGATTCAATATTTCTGAAAGATACAACCTTTTTATTTAACACTAGCTGTGCCCGCGACTTCGTCCGCGTGGAATAGTGACTTTCAGCAGCATTTTTAACTTTTTAGGAAATAAAACTTCTAGCCTTAAAAATGGCGGTATTTCCAAAAAAACATTCAACCCCTATTTCAACACCTTGTAGCCCTGTTAAAAATACTTTTGAGACCATAGTTTTTGAATTCCCATTTCCGTTCCCGTGGGAATATAAGGATAGATACATATTTTTTTTTTTTAATTTTTTTGCAGGGTCACTGCCGCTTTAATTTGTATATAACCATTGTCGGTATATCAATATCTATTTCTGTGACTACAATTAAGGAACGTAGCCAACCTTTTCAGTGTAAGATAAGAGACCGCCTAAGGATAGATATATAGCCTTTATCCTTCCGCATATTCTAGACCATCTCTGTAGCTAATTTAATAAAATCTGTTTAGCAGTTTGAACGGGAGACATACGAAAACATACCGACATATCTACATTCGCATTTTCAATATTATTAAAGACTCTCGTTCCCGTGGGAATATGGTGACCGTTTTCGTGGGAATATGTGGATAAGTTAAAGTTAATGTTACTCCGGGATTTTGGAGCATTGCAACGGTGGAAGAATTTTTGAAATCGGTGTTGTAGTGTAAAAGTTCCCGTATACGTTCCTACTCCCGTGGGAATATAGGGAAAAAATATATAATCTATGTCTTTCCTCAGGTTCTGAACAATCTTTGTTTAAAATTTAATTTTAATCGGTTTATTAGTTTGGGCGGGAGATGGTAACATAGAACGACGGACAGACCGAGCTCCTTTCACACTTATTATATTAGTAAGGACTCCAGATCCCGTATGAATATGTGGATGAATTAAAGTTAATGTTACACAGGGATAGTGTAGCATTCTAACGGTGGAAGAATTTTTGAAATCGGTGCTGTATTGTCAAAGTTCCCATATACGTTCCTGCTCCCGTGGAAATATAGGGAACCGTAGGAATATGCGGATGAATTAGTTTTTATGTTACTCGGGGATAGTGTAGCATTCTAACGGTGAAAGAATTTTTGAAATCGGTGCTGTAGTGTCAAAGTTCCCGTATACGTTCCTGCTCCCGTGGGAATATAGGGAACCGTAGGAATATGGGGATGAATAAGTTTTTATGTTACTCGGGGATAGTGTAGCATTCTAACGGTGAAATAATTTTTGAAGTCGGTGCTGAAGTGTCAAAGCTCCCGTATACGTTCCTGCTCCCGTGGGAATATAGGGAACCGTAGGAATATGGAGATGAATTAGTTTTTATGTTACTCGGGGATAGTGTAGCATTCTAACGGTGAAAGAATTTTTGAAACCGGTTCTGTAGTGTCAAAGTTCCCGTATACGTTCCTGCTCCCCTAGGAATGTTGGGAACCGTAGGAATATGAGAATGAATTAGTTTTTATGTTACTCGGGGATAATGAAGCATTCTAACAGTGGAAAAATTTTTGAAATCGGTGTTGTAATTTTACGTTCCCGTTCCCGTGGGAATTTAGGGATAAATTGTAGCCTATGTGTTATTCTGATGTGTAAGCTATATTATTGGAAAGTTTAAGTAAAATCCATTCAGTAGTTTTTGCGTGAAAGAGTAACAAACATACATCCACACATACAAACTTTCACGTTTATAATATTAGTAGGATTACCTAGTTTGTAAATCTCTTCTTCCTGACTTTTGCCCGAGTAAAAGCATCAACCATGTCACTATTATCAATTTATTGAACAAGTAGAGCTTCAGTAGACAATAATGCAAAAGCATTAAGTCTATCTTAGCCCATACCACCCTTTTCAAGGTAGAAAAAGATCTTTCTCCTGAATAATTGGTAGCGGGAATACTCAAAAAAATACGCAGAGCAATGTCTACCTTCAGATAAACAATCTCGAAGATTTTGAGAATGCATGCCATTGTATATTTCCTGTGCGTATATTTCTTGTATATTTCTTTTACGCTCCATCTTCCGTATTTGCTAGGGATACGGATACTTTTTAACTAATTTATTCTCAAGATTTTTCAGTTCTATCGTATGTATGTCAGGTTAAATATCAAAAAAACTAAAATTTTCGTAAAGTTTTTGATAAGCACTTTTACGTCCGGCCAATTGTACGCTTAAAGTATCTAAAATTCGGTAATACACATTGGTGCGAAAGTTTTCGTGACCAGATGAAGGTATTGTTTCATTCACCCGTAACTCATCTGCCTGAATTTTTCTGGTTTTCTTGCGATCTGTATCATAACGATAATTAACTTGAACTCCAGACAGTGGTTTTGCTTTTTCTTCATATTCAGAGTACTGTTTGTCGCTCATATCTTGAAGAAATAATGCCAAAGAACCATAAATTTTTACCACAGATGATAAATTCGCATAAGATTCTTGAAGCTTCTTACTTGCAGCACTGAAACTATCTAAAATAACATTATGAGCCATGACCAAAATTGCCGTTTCTAGATGCTGTAATTTTCGCTGCAACCATAAAGCTTCAGATCGCGTATTTCTTATGAAAACGCCTACCGGTCGTAGACAAAAAGCAAGAAACTAAGTAACCAACTTTGAGACTTCTACTTTTTAAATTGCACTCGTAAAACTGAAATAATTACTGCGACTCGCTTTCGAAAAAAACATTATTTTGTATAACTTTAAATTGCGATATTTTTGAATCGCGTCGTTCGATATTGATCCGCTTGGCGGCATTCGGCGCAATTTCTAATGCACAATCGATATCTCAATCGGTTGATTCGTTCTTGAGATATCGTGCGACAAAACTATTGCTTACACACACACACACACACACGGCGGGACATCACGCTGAAACTACTCAGAATAGCTCCCTAAGACCTCAAAATTTGAAAATCCGATAAGAACTTGATTTTTGAAATTTTTAGTATGTACATATGTAAGAGTAATCTCACCAAATATACAAAAGTGAAAAAATATTTAGTTATTCGCAAGGAAGCTTATCAATTTGATTGTTTCTTTTTTATAACCTTATTTGATAAAATAAGACTATAACAGCCTTATTTATTAGATTTCACTAATACTCGGTTCAACCTGGTATTAGTTAATACTAGTATTAGCACTTAATACTCCCTTACGCCAGGTCGAGCGAATCCTTATTTATAAAACATTTTCCAACCCGTATTAGTTAATACTTGCTTATGTCAAATTTTTCAGCAAAAAAATGACCCATCTATAGCTCTGGTTACTATAAACGTCAACAAATCCCATTGTGCACGTTCAATGCATCAAGTTTTTTCAGATAATCTAACTTCTTTCGGGCTCTGATTGGCCAGAGTTTTAGTTCTTCTTTTGATGCGTGACTTTTGACCAATCAGAGGCCAAAAAAAGTTAGATTATCTGAAAAACTTAATTGCGTTGAACCCGAGCATTATGATTTTTTTTTTTTGTGGTTGGCGGAAATTTTTCCAAAATGGATATTAAACAAAACAAAACAAGAAATATTAGTTTTCATTTATTAGCGGAAAAAGAATTAAAACTATTCACAAAACCAAAATAATTTTCCACTTTTCCTCCAAAAATTTTGACAAAATGACATTTAGACCTTAATACGACCTTAATCCTCCGTTAATACTCCTATGAACCAGTATTAGCTTAATCCGCCGCTAATACTGGTGTATTTTTTTTATAAATAAGGTTAAGAGGAGTATTAAGTTCGTAGTAACCTTAATCCGCCGATAATACGGGTTTATAAATAAGGCTGTAATTGATTCCATCAAAATATTAATAATGCACCCTCAAATTGAAAAGTCAATGAAAAAATATATTATATTATAGTCCATAGAAAATTTTTAATGAATTTAAAAAAAAAAACAAAGCCAATTTAAAAATAAATTTTTGGTATATTTCAACGGCTCTTAAATTTTAACGTTCTGAAAACGCCCTAGGCCCAGGCCTCACGGGCCTATGCGGTAATCCATCACTGGTAAGGATGGTTCCAATCCAGCAAATCTCCGGTCAATTAGTCTTCTTCCGAGTATCAGCAAAGTATTCGAAAAAGTTCTCAATAGAGCTCTGTCCACATGGGCTGAGGACAAACATATTATTCCATAAAATCAGTTCGGTTTTAAGGCGGGTCATGATACCATACATGCCGCGTCTTAACTAGTATCTGATATTCAATGGAACAAAGCTAAAAAGCAGTGTACGAGTGCATGTCTGGTTGACTTGGAGAAGGCTTTCGATACCATTTGGTTAGACGGTCTTTTCTATAAGCTGATCAGGTATGGCATGAGTAAACCACTGCTTTATATTCTGAATGACATGCTTCATGGTAGAACGTTTGTTGTGAAAAGTTGCAATATAACTTCTACCAGAACTTTTAAAATACAGAACGGTCTGCAACAGGGAGCGGTGAATTCGCCTATTTTATTTAGCATTTTCACTGGCGATCTAATTGGTTCTCTTCACCATGCTATAGCGTACGCCGACGATCTCATTGCGTACAGAACAGGTCCAAAGATCGAAGACATCAGAAGTCTCTTACAGCGTGACTTCGATAAGATTCAGCAATATTGCGATGACTGGAAGTTGAAAATCAACTTTCAGAAATCGGAAAGAATTGCGTTTAGAACCCCGTTGGCTCGGGCCTCATGGGATACGAGAAAGAACTGGCGAAAGCTGGTGATGGTTGATCTACATGGCCACCCACTGCCAAGCAAAGTATTAGTCAAGTACCTCGGCATCTGGCTAGATCAGTGTCTATATTTTAACAAACATATGGATGCGGCTCTGGCCAGGGCTAGAGGAGCTTTTGCTCTGACAAGGCCACTGTTTCACAGTATGGTTGCTCAAAAAACATCGATACGTCGAGAACATCGATGTTTACTATTCGATGTATCGAATAAATTCGATGTTTCGCACCCTTTCGATGTTTACCGATGCATCGATGTTTTTTTATTCGATGCATCGAATGATGCAAGCATTAAAAAAGACTCACTCAAAGTCCAAAACCTACAGTTGAATTTATTTCATATCGGTGGGATGTTGTTTTTTATTCGATTAATATTGAATAAAGCAAGCATCGTACAATACACAGTCACAACTCACAGTCACAGATCACAGTACCTAACCAAATCGATTTCAGTGTTCCGTTTCTGTTTAATTCATGTCATACATTATATGATCTCTTCTCCTTTATTTTATATATCCAGAGACAGACTGCACGATGTGCAGCTGCACACGCGAAACGCGACGCGTACGCTTTGGTCAAAAAACATCGATACATCGAAAACATCGATGTTTTTATGCGATGCATCGACAAACATCGATGTAAAGTTACGATGTATCACATCGAATAAAACATCGATGGTTTTTTTTTATGAGCATCCCTATTTCACAGCAGTCAACTTGATAGCAGAGTGAAGGTGATTTGCTACATGGCCCTCATAAGGCCAATGATTGTCTATGGGTGCCCTGCGTGGTTCAATGTTACAGTGTCTCAAATGGAAAAGATTCGGGTGTTTGAGAGACAGTGTCTGCGTACCTGTCTTGGATTACACAGAACACCAGAGTCGGAGTACAAAAAATATTATCCCAATGAGGTCCTTTACAACGGGGCTCAAATAAACAGGATCGAAAAAGGCCCACGGGTCTTATTGCCGCGGGGCTTATTGCACTGCACCTAAGTAAACATCCAAAGCTTTTCACACTGTCATTAGAATTGATATATTTTTAAGAATCTCACTTCGTTGGTCATGCTTTTGTATTGTTTTTATCCTAAACTGGAGAAAGTTCTTTCAAGAGTTGACGTTTAAGCCGGCTAATATCTTTAATAAAATATATATTAGGATAGCTTTCTTCGGGGCAGCGTTGCCGCTGTGCCACTTTTTTTTAGGCTGTGCCACCGAGCCACCACCTTTTTATACGTGCCACTTTTTTAGCATTCCATACAAGTAAATCTAAAGTTAGCAATTCACCATGCCATTTTACCATACCTTTTCATATCTTTCATGCGTACAAAAGGTACTCAAAGTACTCAAAGTTTTAAAGTTCAACATAACACACACATTGAACAAAATTCATTTAAAAAAACGAATCCCGAATATTTGGCACAAAGGGTGTGTAAGGCACTCCTTAGCTTTAGTCAACGAATCAGCGGCCGAGGTTTTGCCGCGAAATATAAAGGAATTTAGTCGAAGTATTTCTGAAGGTCTTAGGCAAGGTGACAAACTGTTATGCGATTTCTTCAACATCGTACTTGAAAAGATTGCAAGAAACTCAAACGTCAACACCAGAGGAACAATCTTTCAAAAGTCTGTACAATTACTCGACTACGCAGACGATATTGACGTAATGTGAAAAAGAAGCGTGATGTCATAGATGCTTTTCCGAGTATTGAAACAGAAACGGAAAAATGGGTTTGATGGTCAATGAGGGCAAAACGAAGTTTATGTTGTCATCAAACAAGGACACTGAACATCGACGAATTGGACAGAACGTCACAACAGACAGACATAACTTCGAGGTAGTACAGGACTTCGTCTACCTAGGATCCGCTGTAGACACGGACAACAACATCAGTGCGGAGATCAAACGGAGAATAACTCTTGCCAACCGTTGCTTCTTTGGGTTAAGAAGGCAATTGAGAAACAAAACCCTCTCTAGAAAAACCAAGGTGACCTTGTATAAGACCTTAATCATCCCAGTCCTGCTTTACGGCGCGGAAGCATGGACCTTATCGAAAGCGGGATAAAGTCCATGCTTCCACGACATAAAGCCGTAAAGCCTTGGTTGTTTCGAAAGAAAAATTCTCCGAATGATCTTTGGTCCCGTATGCGAAGACAAAGTGTGGAGAAGAAGATACAACAACGAGCTGTATGAGATGTACGCTGTACCGCGACATGGGCATATGTATAGCGGATGGACCCAAACGCTCCGGCTCGACGGGTTTTCAATAGATTATTCTAGGGAAATCGCGGAAGGGGAAGACCTCGTATATATACTTTGGTTCTGAAGCCGATAATTGTGTTGTAAGTCAAAGATTAACGGAAAGTGAACTTGTTATTTATATATTTAATCGATTTGACATCAAAAATGAAAAACTTGCTATTTGGAGGCATTAAGACCCCAAAGTAATCAAGTCGAAATATGAGTTCACTTATTTTAAACTAGTTTCCGTTCTTAGTAATTCTACCATAAGTCCCGAAAAGGTAATCGAACAATATAAATTTTTTGGTTTTAAATGGGTAACATTAAAAATAGTTTGAATGAATGCCTATTTCCGACTTGTATGAATGTGTTGCAAAAATATGAACCTTGCCTCATAGCAGTGCCTGCGCTGAGAAGGTTTTTTCCAAGATAACTTTGATGAAAAGTAAACTCACCAACAGATTAAAAACTGAAACTTGCGAAAATATGTTGGATTCCTTAAATTTAGTAAGCAAATGTGACATAGCTGAATAGAGTCCTGATGAGCTTTTTATAAAAAAATATAGGTAAACAACCATCACAAGAAAGTAAAGTGTAATACAAATTTTTTTTAGTAAATTATTGTCTATTTCTTTTTTATTGTTTATTCAAACTTTTATTTATCTACTTGTGTTGAGTTATCAATAAAAAATTATCTGTTAAATTTTTAGTTTTTATCTTACGTTGCAATAAACCTTAAAATTATTGTTAAGGTTATGTGTTTTCTTCAACTCCTATGAATTCGTTGAGATATGTGAAGTTTTTTCATACATTATATGGTGTTTTTTCGTTTTTAATTTCAAGTGCCACCTTTTTTTCTCGAGTGCCCCTTTTTTTGCTACTTTTCCAAAATATCCAACGGTAACGCTGCTTCGGGGCAGCTATCGAGCGCTTCCAATGAATTCTTAGAGAAAGTATTATTCCTTCGGATCAAATGTCTCTTCCAAGATTTAAATTCTTCAAAAACAGAAGATGGTCAGACAGCCAAATATGTTCGGTAAAACTCATCAGTTTCATTAATTTTTTTTGCTGATTTGTCTATTTCTGACAAAGAATACTTGATAAGAACCGAAACTCCTTCTAGTATGTTTCCATGGTTTGTAAATTTTTCTCCAAGGTCCGTTACATAGAAATCGAGAAAAGGATTGAAAACAGTAACACGCAAATATTCTTCTGTACTTTGAGCCGAAGGGTTCGAAAGATCATTTTGTTGGTTCACTACTCTCTTATGTTTAACGTCAATCTCAAGGACTTCAGCTATTTTTTTTTTTTTTTTTTTGAATTTCAAACACTTTCGAAAATGAGTCATCTTCTGCTCGCTTAATTCTTAGTTGATCCTTTAAATCTTTGGCGAGACATACTTAAAGGTTGTTATTTCAAAAAAAAATTTAGTCTATTTGGGTACACCAAAGTTAGCCTTTTTTTTAAATGTCAAAAAGTGATGTCAAAGTTGAGGAACGAGCTTTTCTGTATAACAATTTTTTTCTTAGAATATGACCAAGAATCACACCCCAAAGGATAATACACGAATTACGGAACACCCTGTATAGCTCGGACCAACTCTAAATTCACTCTTTGAAACTCACGACTTAACGGCAACGAGAGTTGGTAAACCATACGTATAACCTTTAAGCTAATCAAAAACTCGAAATCCATAGCGTTTTTAAGTACCTTGGGTCACTTTCCAATGTTCTTATTTGGTCAAGAGTCTCGAACGGAAATAGCTCCTCAAAATCTTCAACTATTTGATATTTTGAGATCCGACGCGTCAGATTCAGCCTTTTTAATGTCTTTTTTTGTGGAGTCTCTTCGCTTTCGCTTCTTGTTTTTTGCAGCATATCTTTTCTTTTCGGTGTCGGGTGTATTGAAATAATTTTAAACAGCTTCAATTGTGGTTAGGCAGTCTCTAATGGCTGGTATTTTGCTGAAAGCAGATATAGCAAGGTTCAAAGAATGTGCTGCACAATGGACGTACAGATCATGCGGAGCAAATTTTTAACGAATAATTGCCTGAACACCATTGTATTGACCAGACATATTGCTTGCTCCGTCGTACCCTTGGTCGATCAAAAAACTTATAAGACTAATTCACGTAGGAAGTAGGTACATACTAAATTTCAGTGTGTTTCCTTAACTTGTTTGATTCATGACTGGTAATGTTGAACAATTATTATTATCGATACCAATGGGGGAGATATATCCCCCTGATCCCCCCTATCTACGCCACTGGTGGTGGTACAGTTTTTCTGTTGCCGTTAGACAAAGACTTCGGTTAAGCATTGGCTATCACATTATTTGCATTATTCTTTGTATTACCCAAGTCTTTTTTATTTTCAGTTTTAGAGGTTTGCTGATTTTTTGTGTGTAATTCAGGGCTACCTTCCGCTTTTCGTTTTTTAGCAGTGAAGAAGATTGAAGTTTTGTATTTATTTATTTCAAAAACGCTTACATAGTAGTACATAAGTCTTATAAAATTCTGCAAGCCTTTAAATTAATTTAAGAATTTGAAACTATATGAAAAAGAATGAAATGAAGAAAAATTGAAAAAAGAATTAAGAAAAATAAAATTAAAAAGAAAATAATGGTGTCTACTTACAAAATGTACAAAAGTTTTAGATATTATGAAAAAGAAGAAATAATGAAAAATATAATGAAAAAGAGGAGAAAAATAATAATAATTAAAAATAGTGACTGTCCTAGTGAATATTATCAACGATTTGCCAAATAATTGAAAACTAATGATTTAAACCTTTTCGTGTTTCTTATACTTCTCATCGCAATGGGTAGGGACATTGTATATATAAACTATAGTAAGTTCATCATTCAATTTAAGAATCCTTTAAACCGAGGGCGCATGGTGGCGCTGTGAACGCTGAGAAATGTAAAAAAAAATTGTGTCCTTTGTGTGGAACGTATTTAAGAGAGTAAGCTTTAAATATCAAAAGAGCATAAACATGAGGAAAAATACTTTGGCAAGATCTGTGATGACGCAATTTTATTTTTTTATTATGTGTATGCAAAAAGGGTTGAAAGAATTTCGTTATCTCAAGGGGAAGAACAAGAACTCGTTTGAGAAATAGCCAAATGATTTTGTAATTCTTCTTTACTTCAAGGTTTACTACCTACACCAATGTAGAACAAATTGTCACATTGCATCATTTTGCTTTGAAAAACAATTTGACTACTTTGAAATACATTTTGCAATTGATGAAAGAAAGAATTACGCAAAATGTATATCAAGTAGGCATATTCTGGAGTTATTGAAAAAATGCAAACATAATGTAGGTAGGTATAGGTAGTGATTGAAGATATCAATTTTGTAAAAACATGAAATTGAAGTCTGTTCGGTCAAAAGTAATTGTATGCCACAATCTGTTACGAATTATAAAAGTTCCATAAAAACAGGTGCATTAAACACTTTAGTAGGTAGGTACATTTACCAGTTCTATTTAAAGGAGAACAACTATGGAAATAGAGAATTAGAAATGTATTTACTTATGTTTTTCGAGCCAATTAAGTTGCAACTATTGTAAGATATTTCGGAGAATTGGAAAAGTGAAAACTTAAGAAAAAGCTGCAAAATAATATAAATAAAATAAATGCATCAGTTATGTAAGCAACCAATTTTGGAGCTACTTTTCTTAAGGTCACATTAGGTAGTTGGATTTTAGAAGTCATACCTAGCATGTCATCAGAAATACATCTAAATATTGGAGTGAAAAAGTTTCTTTCATTTTTACTTGCGATTATAGGTACTACTCGTATAAGCTAAGTTTTGTAATCGTGCAGAGAAAAATGTTTGAGATAACAATTAAACATGATATTACGATGTTTGTCTGTCTGTCTTTATATTCCAATGTGTATAATAAGGGCAACCATAATTACTTAATCGCTTGATAACATCTAAAAACTATTTTTCCTTTAATGATTTGGGCTCTCTGATTACGAATCTGCATCAGTATTGATGCATCTCAATGTCTTGAGATAAATGTGGTAAAAGGGTTCATTATCGGTTTGCTTAGTTTAGCTATTGGGATTAGAAAAATCCGGTAAAAGATAGTAGGTAAATCCTGTTTTCAATTTTTCTATTCTAAGGATGTTGACATATTATATACTTATTGTTATTACATTATGTTCGTACTATATTGTGTAAAAATTAAGCTCTTAGCAGAACACAGTAACAACTCCCTATGCAAGTACTCAAATAATTTTTTTTTTAATATGTCTTTTTTCAAAAAGTGTTTTATGTATAAATAATAATATATAATATATGTGTAATATAAATAACATTGAAAATATTTTTTGGAATGCCAAAGAAAAAATAGGTACCAAAAAAGTTTGAGCTAAGAAAAAGTAGAATTTTACTAATAGTGTTTTCTCTTCTTTGTATACCTTATAAGGTAAGGTACAAAAAATAGAAAACACGTCAAAACTGTTGAACTATTTTGAGTCAAACAAGTTTATCGATACGCATTTTTGTAGGAAATTTAATTTCCTTTAAAAAAGTTATTTTGAAAATGTTTGTCAAGCTAACTGTTTATAAGAAATCAAGCTTTAAAAACCTGGGAAGTATTTTTAATTTTGCTTTTTTTCTTTGAATTTTTTTAATTAAGGAACAAATCAATATACGAAAAATTGCAAACATGTTTCTTAAAGAAAATTTAATGTTCTACAAAAAAGGTGTTTTAAAACTTTTCAATGAAGTACTTCCTTCAGAAGTTTTTTTAAATTAATTAATGTTAAAAAAATAATGAATTCCTTTGGTCGCTTAAAAATTAATTAAAAATCAATCTGCAAGTTTCTGCAGCTGATTGAACGTGCACTAAGTAGTTTATTTAATAACCTATCTAGCAACATATAACTTTTTAGTGGTGTTGCGGGGCGTAACAGTGACAAACTCAAGGCAAGTATCATTAAGCTTTTTTATTTATTTATTTTTCTATCTAGGCCCAATTCATATACGATTTATGACTTTTGGATGTTCTTAGCTTATTTAAACGGTTTTTATTATAAACGTTGTAATGTTTTTTTTTTTAATTTTTTTTCAAAACAACTTCTAGATCTTTAACTTTGCATATAAGATTTCTAAAAAACTCGTTTTAAAAGCGGAAAATAAAAAAACGGTTTTTTAAACTGATCCAACGATTTTAATAAAATGTTCAGAATTTATGTAAATAAGTAATTGCAGAAAAATGGAGTTTTTAGATTTTCGCTTGAAGCCTTTGGAATATTTAATTTAATTTTTTTAATATTTTGCGTGATTTAGTTAAATTTTCAAAATTAATGTATAATTGGCAATCTTGTACTACCTAATGTATTATGAAGACTTTTTTTAAAGGAATTCTTTTGAGCAGGAAGAAAAGAAAAACGTTAGAAATATAGAAAGGGAAACGCTTTTGTCTTAAAATGTTAACATTGAAGAAATGGGCAAGGCTGGGTCGCGATTGAGTGCTAAGTATTATATCAAAATCTTAAGGCTGAGTAAAAGGTTTCAGTATTAGCTCTTTATATATTTGGTGGTACAGTGTTCCCAAACTACACATAATTATAAAAAAATTTAATTAAGGGGCTTGGCTAGTTTCTCGAGCTCAAATGGAGGTGATTTTTTGAAGGCGTGAAAAAATATTCAAACATTCATGTAAATTGTCAGGAAATTTCGAGTCAAAATATTGAAATCCAAGAGAGATATGGAACATGTCTTGAACTCCTTGAAATCAGAAGACGTCAATTTGCCGCATTTTTTTGAATTTTTCTGGTACCAGTAACAAGAAAATAAAAAAAAGGCGTTAAAAAAAGTGAAAAATTAGAAATTTACGAATTGGCCGCAATTTAAAAAAAAGAGGTCCAAATCTTCAAGTCTTTCGATGGCTTTCAAGTTTACAATTTTCATCAGATATATTATATCATATCAGAAATATAAAATTTCGTCAAAATCGCCTCAGCCATTAGCGAGAAAGTCGGCTTTGAAAAAGCGGTACTATGGGTGGTACCGTTTTTAGACTTAATCCGAAAAAATGTTCACATCATAAGAATAGCTATTCAGAAATAAAAACTCACGTAAAATTTTATCAGAATCGTTAGAGCCGTTTTCGAGAAAAATAGGTATAGTCATATGGGTTGTATGGCAGCGTCAGGTACAGTTATTTCAAGACCTAGAAACCCAATTCCAAAAGCTTCTCTGTAAACTACCACATAAACCATAACTGCAAATTTTTAAGAAAATCGGTCCATCGCTTCAGGCTGTAAATATTTATTCAAATATTAAAAAATATTAAATATTCTTAAAATAATTTCAAAACAATGTTATTTATTTTTTTTAAATTTTTTGTCTAAACAACTTCTACCAAGATCTTAAACTTTGCATACTGGATTTCTAAAAACCTCGCTTTTTAAAAAAGTGAAAATAAAAAACGATTTTTCTTTGATTGGTCCAATAGTTTTGATTAAATTTTCAGCGTTTATATGTATAAACAACTGCAAAAATAATGGGGTTATTCATTGTATATATAGTCAATTCTATACACAATGGGTTATTAGATTTTCGCTTGAAACCTTTGGAATAGTTAGTAAATTTTTTTCAGTGTTTTGCGTCATTTATCTCAATTTTCATAATTGATGTGTACTTGGCAGTCCTGTACCACCAAATATATATTATATTGGTTCCAGCGACCCAGTCATGCTAATTTTTTTAATTTTAATCCGCCTTTTAAACTACTATAATGTATATCCGGAATAGATAAAACAAAATAATATTAGAAAAACTAGAATTTTACTTTGAAAATTAATTTATATCAATAAATAATCAATCAATGTTTCAGATGCAGAATTTGTTACTAGGTATACCTATAAGATTTCAACGAAAATGTACAAATCACAAAATACACGCAATGACTTTGCGAAAACTTAATTTTCATATGCCTGCCTCCAATAAAATTTCTGACCTACCTCACTAACTCACAAACGAAAAGATCTCAAACATGCATTTCCTTGAAAATGATTATCCTTACGAGCATTGTCTTGCATATCTTTTTTGTCATCCCTTGTACTTTACCTATGCCATTGCCATACATTATAAATACACCCCTTTTATTGTTTCCTCTTTGGTTGGTGCAAAGCTGATCAAAAAGAGAGTTCAATGTTTACAAATTGAATTTGCTCTTTGAAATCTTAACATCCACAAATATCCTTTTTCTTTTTGTAATAAATTTCATGTGGAACATATTGTTTCGAACCGCGGGCTGGTGGTGCGCCACCAGTCAAAAAGTCTACACAATCCTACTATAGTTTTTATATACAATGCTCTTGCTGTTGAATCTGCTGCACATGCACGATGCACATGATAACACGTTGGCTTCTTGCTCTTACTCTTTGTCTGTTGGCTCGGATAATGTTGATAAGAGTGCACTCGCCAAAAATTCATATCTGTGCGTAGATTCTTCTCTCTTGAAGATCTCCGATGTTGTATTGGACGATGATGTTGCTATTGATGCTGTTGGAGAAAAAGATGCTACTGGTGCCATTGATGTTGCTGATGATGATGTTGCTGTTGTTGCAGTTAATGCTGCTACGTTGGATGTTGCTTACACTCATAATTTTATTGATGTTTGTAATGTTGTGAATGCTGCTGAAGCTACCACGCTGGCTGATGTTACGCGTTCGGATAATGTCCAATATAAAAAAGTAATTCTTGGATCAAATACTTGCCAGAGTGATCTGAAAGTAGCTTATAAGCTGAAATGTTATCATATTGGTAGTTTTAAAAGCTCTACAACTGCTGATGATATTCTTAAGTTCATTGCTACAAATCTTGGCGTAAAGTCATCTCAAATTTTATGCCATAAACTGATTCGACTTGAGGATAATGATCGCAAACTTAATTTTGTAAATTTTAAGATCGGTGTACCGGTTGAAATTGCAAACTTGATCTTTATTGACACTTTTTGGCCAACAGGTGTTAAGATTCGCCCATTTATGTTCAAGCCAAAAAACTTAACAGGAAAATTATCTGCGAATCCAATGACCTAATTTCGTTTGATCACGCATCTTGGCAAGATATTCCAGCGTTAAAAATTTACTATCATAATGCCAGTGGTATCCGAACAAAAGTCGTTGATCTTTTTAATAACTGCTGTCATTGTTTTTATGACATTATTGTGATTGTTGAATCATGGCTTTATAATGGAATTACATCAACCGAAATCTTTGACTGCAGATTGTACAGCGTTTATCGTTTCGACCACTGCAAATCTTCTAAGGAACGTGGAGGTGGAATTATTGTAGCTGTCCGGAATCATTTATCTTGTAACGAAATTAATCTTCCTATTGAAGACATAGAACAAATTTGCATATCTGTTACAGTAAATACTCTTCCTAAATCAAATATATTTTTTCTAGTAAGTTATGTGCCTTCAGGCAGCTGTCTTGATATATATGAAAAACATATTAGTAACATTGAACATGTAAATAATCTTTGCGTGGATTCTGATAATATTTGTGTTATAGGTGATTTTAATTTATCTAATGTAAGATGGATTTGGTCTGAATCTGATAAGATGTTAATTCCTTTTAATATGAAAACTGATTTTGAGCTCACATTTATTGATTATATTTATTCGTTAAATTTAATTCAACTATATGATATTCCTAATTCTCTGATGAAAATATTAGATTTAATTTGTATATGCTGTGATGATTTGCGAAGTAATGTGATTAAGGCTCCTTTTTCTTTGTTAAATAACTCAATGCACCATAAGGAATTAATGTTTGAAATTAAATATTATGCTTATTCGTTAAACGATATAAATTTAAATTGTAGATCCTTTAATTTTGTTAAATCCAATTTCCTTGATTTAAATAACTATCTCTCCAACATTGACTGGTGTAACGAACTTTTGTCTTTAGATCTGCAATCTATGTATGGTCGCTTCATTGAGATATTAGCAATGGGTTTCGATAAGTTTACCCCTCTTATGCATAAAAAAAGGTCGTCTGAACCACCGTGGAGTAATAAACAGCTCAGTAATCTTAAAAAGCTTAAACGTAAGGCTTATGCAAAATACAAGAAATCAAAAAATCAAGCTAATTATCTAATCTTTAGTAAACTTCGTAAAAACTTTGTCGTTCTCAGTAAATTTCTATATAGATCATGTATCTTGAATATCGAGAGTAACATAAAAAGTAATAGCAAATCCTTTTGGTCATATATCAATTCGAAAAGAAATTCTATAGGAATACCGAATTCTATGTTCTATAGAGATGTTGAGTCTGCTAATCTAAAATCAACGGTAGACTTGTTTGCAGAATTTTTCCAATCGGTTTATACTTCTTCTACATTCAATAGTAGTTGGAAGTATCCAATTAAATCATGAAGAAATTATAATTGCGATTAATTCTCTCAAGCCAAACTCCAACCCTGGTCCAGATGGTATACCTGCCATAGTTCTCAAAAATTGTTGCAATTCAATCTATCTACCGTTGCTCACTATTTTCAATAAATCGCTTCAGGAAGGTTACTTCTTAGAGGAATGGAAACTCTCGTATCTCGTGCCCATTCACAAATCTGGTGCTTAGAATAATATTGAAAATTATAGAGGTATCTGTAAGCTTTCTGCTATTCCTAAATTGTTTGGAAGTTACGTGAAAGGAAAAATTTTTTTTCGAACATCCGAGTTCTTGTCACCAGAACAGCATGGCTTTGTATCTGGTAGGTCTACTGTAACAAATTTAGCGCATTTTGTATGTTATGTCACTTATTCCATGGAAGAAAAATTTCAAGTAGATGCTGTGTACACCGACTTCAGTAAGGCTTTGACTCTGTCAACCACCAAACACTTCTGAAAAAGCTTGAAGTATTTGGATTTCACTCTTATTTGCTAGGTTGGTTGGCATCTTACCTCACTCATAGAAGTCAACAAGTGCAAATAAATAATACCTGCTCTAGGAAAATTATTTGTTCATCAGGTGTTCCTCAGGGAAGCCACCTTGGCCCCCTTCTCTTCATTATCTTTATTAATGATAATGTTTCAGTCATAAGACATTGTGATTGTCTGATTTACGCAGACGATTTAAAACTTTTCTTAAAAATTAAAACTTTTGAAGATTGCCAGTTGATTCAGTCTGACCTTAATGGCTTGTCAAATTGGTGCAATATAAATGGTCTAAGACTCAATATCAAAAAGTGTAATGCAATCTCTTTCTCACGAAAAACACTCAATCTATTTTTTGACTATGCTATCGATTCTAAGCCAGTAAATCGTCTTTCACAAGTTAATGATTTAGGCATTATACTTGATTCCGCCTTTTCTTTTAAATTACATTTTGAATACCTAATCTCTAAGGCCAACTCGTTGGTGGGATTCATTAAGCGTAATGCAAAGGATTTCAGAGATCCTTATGTACTTCTTTGTTTATATAACTCTCTTGTTAGGTCGGTTCTAGAATATGCAGATGTTATTTGGAGCCCAGCATATAACGCTCATTCTATCCGACTAGAAAAAATTCAAAGGAAATTCACCAAATTCATATTTATACAAATGCGCTGGAGCTTTTCTCCTGATTATAAGGCTAGATGCCAATTACTTGGCATAAAATCTCTAGAATCTCGAAGAAAAATTCATGGTGTTATGTTCATTAGAGATTTACTGTGCTACCACATAAAGTGTCCATCTCTTCTTGCACTGGTTCCAATTTATGTTCCCGCTAGAACACTAAAGGGCAATTCACATGAGCGCGACCAACGAACGACGAATAAATCAAGAAATGTGATTTTAAGTACCTTACAATCATAAATTCCTCACGAATTTTTTAGGAAACGATGGCAATAAAGTTCATACTTAGTTTTTGGTGAACAAACTCTTATTTTTGTGCCTAAGCTTTTGGGAATAGAGAAAATAAATTTATTCGTTACGAATAAAATTTATTCGTAACGAATAAACTTCTTTTCTCTATTGTTTTAATTTTAGGCACAAAAAAAAGAGTTTATCCATCTAAAAATAAGTATGAACTATATTTCCATCGTTTCCTAAAAAATTCGTGAGGAATTTATGCTTGTAAGGTAATTAAAATCACATTTCTTGATTTATTCGTCGTTCGTTGGTCGCACTCATGTGAATTCACCTTAAGAGCTAGAATTTTTTTATTTGAAAGAACGCACAAAACCAGGTATGGAAGTAATGCGCCCTTATCAAGATCAATTGTTTCTTTCAATGAAGTGTCTTTAAATATTGATTTTTCATGCCTTACACGTGAAAATTTTAAATTCCAATTATTGTACTTAATTACATTTTAAGTTATTTTTGTAGAGCCTACAATTTAATTATGTATATGTATCTGTTAGCTGTAAAACTGCTTTTAGATAAATAAATAAATAAATAAAAAATTTGAACAACACAAAACATATCAATAAGATTCAAGCAGAAAAAGAAGTCCACCAATGGGTCAACTATTCCATCTTTGCGGTCATATTATTCATCATGGTAATCGTGAAGAAGACATATCCAAAAAACGAAAGGACATCCGAAACGCGGACAACACCAGTTTTCATCCCTCCAATAACAGACCCCATAAACTCCAAATATCCCAGAACGACGTTTTGATTCCATTGATTTCTTGGAAATTAAAATATTGTCAATTGGTCAATTAAGCTAGATTTAAGTATTCCATCGATTTCATGGAAATCGAAGTATTGTTTAGTAAGCTAAAAATAAGTATTTAAGGTAAGAAATTTAATGAACATTGTCAATTGTACTTGGGAAGGCAGAATCGCTGCCCGATTGTGAATCGAAATAAATAAATGAGAAAAAAAAGAAAAAAAAGTAATGTTTTTTTTTAGAAAAATTAATCCGTAGAAATTTAACTTATATGAAAGAAAAGATCTATCGTTATCAGTCGTTAAGACTGAAAATGAATATCTTTGTCATTGCTGTTAATACGTCAGCTTGGGTTTTTGTTTCTAGTCTTTCTAATGCGATAAATTTAGAGAATTTATCAATGCATGTTAGGTAGTTTCCATTACTAGGAATGGGCCAAATGTCCATGTGATAATGTATGTGGGGCAGGGACGGCAGAAGATATGGGGTGGGTGGGGTATAGACCCCACCTAACTTTTCTGAGCATGGGGTGCACCCCACCTTCTGGCCTTGGAAATATACCAATTTTTTTTAGTTAAATGAAAAGGCAAAAAAAAATTTATCAAATTATGAATATTGTTATACTAATTTTTGCTTGATTGACTGAGACTGACCAAGTGATTTGAATTATTTCTTATCCTTTTTTCTCCTCTATTTCAAAAATATAATAAAGGTAGGTTTCACGGAATATTCATATATATTAGGGTGGGTCAAAAAAAATCAAAATTTTTTTTTTTTTTGATCCGACACACGAAAACTTTTTCTTTGGTACCTCTAGAAAGTACTTACAAAATTTGAGCTCTTAATATTAACGGGATGATGATGCTCATCGTAGTTTTCCATTTTCAGTTTAGTATCATATTAAAATGGTCATATCTTTTTAAAAATAGATTGTTCAACCAGTCGCAAAAACAGTATTTATAGGAAATTGAACGGTCTACAAAAATAGTCTCTTATACTTTTTTCATTAATCTAACCATTTAAAAGATATTCAAGGTCAAAAATTTAAGTATTTTAAAGAAAATAACTTTTTTGTTTTGAATTCAGTAACTTACTAAAAAAGAGTTATTATAAAATGAACATCAGTTATTTTAATAGAGAATTGAACGTTCTACAAAAAAGGTCTTTTGTTGTTAATCGATTACTCTAACCATTTAAAAGATATTCGCAGTAGAATTTTAATTCCTACTAATTTTAATAATTTCTTAATAAATATTTCCAATACATCTATTAAAAATTTTTTTTAAAGATATTCGCAGCAGAATTGCAACTCCCACAAATTTTAATAGTTTTTTAATTAATATTTAAAGTTTATCTGTTTAATTTATAAATTTTAAGGTAATTTATGATCTACAAAGAAAATGCAGAAAATATCGTTAAAAAATTGAGTCCAATGAAATATACTCTCAAACAAAAGATACGACATAACTTGCAAACTGTCATTTTTTTGGAATAAACTCAAGTTCACATGAATATTATCAAAATTCATAAATTGAGTAGATAAATTAGAAATATTTATAAAGAAATTATTAGAATTCGTAGGAATTGCAGTTCTACTGCGAATATCTTTTAAATGGTTAGAATAATCGATTAACAACAAAAGACCTTTTTTGTAGAACGTTCAATTTTCTATTAAAATAACTGATGTTCATTTTATAATAACTCTTTTTTAGTGAGTTACTGAATTCAAAACAAAAAAGTTATTTTCTTTAAAATACTTAAATTTTTGACCTTGAATATCTTTTAAATGGTTAGATTAATGAAAAAAGTACAAGAGACTATTTTTGTAGACCGTTCAATTTCCTATAAATACTGCTTTTGCGACTGGTTGAACAATCTATTTTTAAAAAGATATGACCATTTTAATATGATACTAAACTGAAAATGGAAAACTACGATGAGCATCATCATCCCGTTAATATTAAGAGCTCAAATTTTGTAAGTACTTTCTAGAGGTACCAAAGAACAAGTTTTCGTGTGTCGGATCAAAAAAAAAAATTTTTAATTTTTTTGACCCACCCTAATATATATGTATACCAGGAACGAGGCGTGACATTTTCGTTTGCGGAAGCACTCAAAATAAAACTAAAAATTGGAGACTCAAATGAGACCCGCACTCCTTTTCAAGCCTTTTGGCGGCTTTCCGAAAATTGTTCATGTCATTAAATCCACCCCCATTCCATAATCTTTTTTCATTGCCAAATAAAATGCGAGACCAACAATATAATCTATTTGTTTTCATACATCCTGTTAGCCACGGAAAACTTTCATAAGTTTGTATTGAATACTGATAATACTAAAAATAATATTTTTCAAAAGTTACTCTTTTGTTGAAAAATAAAAATATTATATGTTCTTTAATAAAACTAAAATATAACTACCATACCTTATTTTATTCTACCATGCTCCCCACCTAAAAAAATAGTGTTCTGCCGCCCCTGATGTGGGGACCTGTTGGTGTTGGAGTTTTTTCATATGGGAGTTTTAGGGGATTTCTTTCTATTTAAAGATTGCAAGTTTCACAATTATTGATTAGTTTATTTATTATTTTTCTAAGATTTGGTGTATAATAGGTTCTAATGATTTCTAAGTACGTCTTTTCTATACCGATGTAATTGTATTTTTTGTTAGTGTTATTAACTATTTCTTCAGATTCTGGGGAATGTAAGTTCGTTAAGTTGGACATGGTTCTGTATAGTTTTTGTTTGTAATGGTGTTGCTTCCAGAATTCTTGGAATTTTAGAAATAGCTCATCGTTTGGTTCGTATCTATTTAGTGGTAAGTCATCACTATCAAAAAATATTGCGTTAGTTTTTCCTATGTCGCATTCTAAAATTATTTGTTCAAAGTCTTTGGATGTAAAATTCTTTCTTGTAATTACTATTAGTTTTTTTCCTACGTATGGGAATGTTATTTCTCGGGAATCTACCCTTGTTGTTTTAACAATTATTTGGCGTATATTGGCATATTGAGGGGTTTATCTGTTATTGGGATAAGATTTGAACTGTCTGATTCATTACTATGATGGGTACTCACGTGATCTTCTTCAAATGCGTTTATCTGTTCAGTTTTAAATTCTTGACAAAGCATCAGCGACTTTATTTTCCTTGCCTTGGATGTACATATTCGATATCGAAGTCTTATTCTTCGAGTTTAATTTTCCATCGTTGTAATTTTGAATTAGGTTCTTTTAAGTTTTGGAGCCAAACTACAAGCCTATGGTCTGTTAATATTTTGAATTTTCTACCGTAAAGGTAATGTCTAAACTGTTTGGTGGCCCAAACGATAGCTTAAAGTTCCTTCTCTATGGTTGAGTAATTACACTCATGTTTATTCAAGGTGCGTGAAGCAAAAGATAATGGTCCGTGGGATTGACTTAGGACTGCACCGATAGCAAAGTTGCTAGCAGTGGTTGTCAGTTTGAATTCTTTTGTAAAATCTGGGTATCTGTTTATCAATTTATCTTGCAATTAAAATGCTGTTTTTAAATTATTGAACGTGCCAATGTATTTTTCATTTTTTAAATCTATTTTAGAATCTTTCTTCAGGTACAAGGTCATAGGTTTTATTATCTTTGCATAGTCTTCTATGAACTTGCGATAGTAACCGGTAAGACCTAAAAATGATTGTATTTCTTTAATCGTAGTTGGAAGGGGAAAATCTTTACTTGTTTGCGTTTTAGATGGGTTTGGTTTTATGCCTTCTGGCATGATTATATGACCTAAAAATTCACTTTCTTTTTTAAGAAAATTGCATTTGTTTAGTGAAACTTTAAGATTAACTTTTCGTAATCTTTCAAATATTAATTTTAAGCTCTGGAAGGGAAGCTGAGAAAATAATAATGTCGTCTAGGTATAAGTAGCATATTTTGCCAATGTAATCGCCTTAAACTTCATTCATCATCCGCTGAAATGTTGCGGGTGCATTTTTTAAACCGAATGGCATACGCATCCATTCGTAATGGCCTGATAAAGTACTGAAAGCTGTTGTTTCTCGGTCTTCGGGATCAATTTCAATTTGGTAAAAACGTTTCGTAAGGTCTAGTGAGGAAAAATAGTTTGTAAGTCCCATTATCTAAAATATCATCTATGAGTGGTATCGGGAATTTATCTTCTTTTGTTATCTTGTTTAGTTTTCTATAGTCTATTACTATTCTCCATTCTTTATTGCTCATCTTATCTGTTTTCTTAGGTACAACCCAAATCGGAGCATTATAGGGAGAAGTTGAATGTTTAATGATACCTTGATCCAATAGTTCTTGAATTTGGTTGCTTACTTCATTTTTGTGTACTTCAGGATATCTATAGATTCTAGTTAAAATAGGAGAATTAGGTATCCTGTACTGGTATCTTATGCTCAACGTGTGATGTAAAAGAGAGATCATCGCCTTTGTGGAAGAATACGTTTGAATATTCGTTTAAAGTTTGAAATAGAATTTTTTCCTCTTCTGAATTCATGTGGTCTATATTTTTCTTTTCAAATTCCTCGAAAATAGTGTCGTGAGGCGTTAAGCCATTTAAGTGATTTATCTCCATGGAATAATCACGTTCATCTGTTTCATCAAAAAGATTGATATTTTAGTTCCATTTAGTTCTAATATCTTAGTTGGATAGTCAATTTTTTCCATTGTTTGATTTGATGCCGTTAAAGCTCTGACTGAAAGTCATTAACTGAAATAAACAGTCTTCAGTAACTTTGCAAATGGATTTTTCTTTTGGTAGGAGTACTTCTTTTTCAACTTAGATTGGGTTTCCTACGGTATTAATTTTTAATGGTTCTGTTCGTATTTTAATAAGATTTTGAGGAGCGTCTTTTTCGTTTAATATACTATTCGTCGCTCCTGTGTCGTTTAGCATTCTTAATATCCTGCCTGCTTTTTCTATCCGAACAAAAGGCAATCCGAAGCTAGTACTTGAAAATTTTCTGCTTCATTATTTGTTTTTGGATATCCCGCAGGGTTATTATTAATACATATTAGTATTTCCTTCTATGTATCCCGCAGGATCAGTTTATGGGCTTACATTTCTATTGTAGTTTACCTGCCAATTGCTTATTGAATTGGCTCGAGCCTAGGCCTGTGTAAATTATGATCGATTCGATCTTTTTGATTCGATCATTCAAAAGTATTGATGATCGAAATCATTCAAGTCCGAATCAATCGATCTCAATCAATCTCGATATTCGATCTCAATTACAAAATTATACCTACTATGCATTTTGATTCCATATTTCATTTCCATTTAGTTTCGATTTCGATCTTTTTGACTCCATCATGGACATGGACATGGACATGGACATGGAGTCCATCTTATTCAATCATTTGAATGTGTACGAAAACTTTACGTTGCCCTCTCTATCATGGTGCAGTAAAGGGTGGAGTCATAAGCAGTGTAGGAATGATGTTGATGTTGGGTAGATGAGAAATGATTTTAAAGGATGTTTGTATGTATGCGTCAAGTATTTTTAGCCGTGTGTGGTGACTTCGGGACATAATGGTATAGCTTATCGGAATAATGTTGAGTAGATGAAGGATAAATACACACATGTATGTTTGTTAACATTTTCAGTGTGAGCAATTCTTCAAGTTTGAAAGAGAAATCTTCCCGAGCTAATGTTGCTTGAAAAAATATATTGTTGCCTATGCCTCCACTGCACCAAACCACGCCCACGGTTAAGTTGGTTTGACGCATACATACTATTTGATTTGGTTCAATTCGAATCGTACAACTACAAACTAAAATGATTGAAATCGAAACAGAACGAGAAAATAAAAATGATTGAATGATTGATCGATTCAAATGATCGAATCATTTAGTAAACCGATACTTGATCGAATCGATCATCAAAAATGATCGATTTACCCAGGCCTACTCGAGCCTAGATCGACTTCCATGGGCTCATTCCCTTGATTATTATAGTTTCTATTAGGGTTACGATTATTTTGAATTGGGGGTCTAAAGTTATTTTGATTACTGAAGTGATTGTAGGATGTAGGGTGGTCTAAAATTGTTCTGTCTAAAGTTGTTACTAAAATTATTTCTTAATTGTCCTGAGTTATTCTGAGAATTATTCTTTGAGTTATTCTGAAAATTACTCTGAGGTCTAAAATAATTATTACTATACTGTTGTGGGATGTAAAGTTTAGGTTGGAAGTTTCTTTTATTCATCTGACGTTTTTGTTGGCTTTCATCAATAGGATTTGAATTAATAAAACCAGCTTCAGATAGCAGATGTAAAGCTTCTTGTAAGTCTTAGGCTTGAGAGCAAAAAGGATTTTAGGCTTGAGAGCAAAAAGGATGGTACATATGTACTGGTAGTTTTTCTTTAAAAATATTTAAAGCCGTTAAATTATTACTATTTACTTCATGTGTTTTATCTTCTTGTACACTTTTTTGATTAAGATCACAAAGTGTTTTTTGAATGTCATTATAAAATCTAAGGATATTTCCTCTAAAACATATCTGTCTAAGTTCTTCATACAACTGAATGCTATTTTAAAAGCCGCCAAAATTAGAGATCAACATCGCTTTGATGTCGGTCCATTTCTGTAAGTGGGGGTGTATCTCAATGCAGAGTTTAGCTTTTCCTATGAACTTCGATTTAAGGATTTTAATGCACATGATTTGGCTCTGATTATCATACTCATTCAAGATTGGAATAATTCCGTCAACATTTGTAAGAAATGTGTATAAATCTTCTATCCTCCCATCGAAAGGACTTAACTTCTCTATATATTTCAGAGGGTCGAGCGTTAAGCTCTTCTTGGCTGTAGCTAAGGACATTTAGTTAGTATTCTGGTAACTGATTTCTTATTTCAACTCACTTTTATTTTTATTTTCTGCTATAGTTTTTTCACCAAAATTATTTTCAATATTAATTTTTAATTTATTGTTTTCAAAATTTTCAAGTGTACCTATTATTTTCTAGCTTACAATTATTCTTACTGATGTGCTAAGGTATTTTCTGGTTTCTTATGTTGTTTAAATGTTGATCTGCTTCTTTTCCTGATAATGATTTTTCGTCAGTATGTCTGTAACTAGTTTTAATCCCTTTTTAAATTTGCTGGACATCTATTCTTCTTAAGTCGGGGCTCGGATGCTGCCTTTTTCTTCTAATTTTATACTGGTCGATTTATTTTCGTTTTTATTTTCTTCTTTGTTTGCAATTTCTATTTTAACTTAATCTAATGTTTGTTTTGATTAGCCCATTCTCTCCCATAGTACTTTTAAAGTACAGTACAATGCTTATAGCAAATGGCCATTTATTTATACTTCCAAATAAAAATCATTTGTTTGAATCTGTTTTCCAAACAAACAATATTATCTGAATTTTTCAGGTCCTTTTTTTTTGTTTTTTGGTCAAGTAAACTATGGTCCAACCGTCTTTTCTTAGAATGCATTTGGAATTGTTTCTAGTTTTGTGTCCTTCCAAGACATTTGTGGTCTATAATTATTTTCTAATTTTCTATTCTTAACAATCATAAAGCTTACGAGAATTAAAGTTTTTTCATATTTTTGTTTTTATATACAGATTTAGGCAATACCAAAGTTGTATGTACTTTAAAAAGTACATTGGGTTCATGCACATTATTCTTCTAGAAGTCTAAATGGATTTTTAAACTATCCCTACTAAAAATGTTTGCATAAGTTGACTGCCTCACCGTTATGGACAAAATCAATTTCATCAGCCAAGTTTGAACGAACAGAAAACTATTGAGATAGAATTTTTGACTGCTTCAGACTTATTCGACCTCAACGAAGTCGAAGCTTTTGAAAAGTTGTTTGACCCTGAAGTCAGACAACTTATTGTAAATCAAACCATGTTATATGCAGGGCAAAAGAACCAAAGACAATAACATCGTTACATGTAAAAAGGTGAAGCAAGCAGCAACAAAAAAAGTAAACATACCTCAGCCTCTTGTTGTCAAAAATTATTATATGGGCGATAAACACGACCAGTTTATAAACACGTACTCCATTGAAATACGACGCAAGAAGTGGTGGTGGAACATTTTCACCTCTATGCTCTCTTCAACTGTATGAAATGCCTGGAAGCTCCACAAGCTAACAAATAACAACAATAGTGATCTGCTCGAGTTCACCAGGGCAATAACGCTTCACTATCTCATTCTTCATACTCTGAATAAAGGACAACCTACGCTTACCGTCCAGAGAAGCATTGTGGAGAGCGCAGGATACCACTTTCCCAAAAAACTACCCAATCAGTTGAGATCCCGTCAGTACGATCGAAATGGTGCTGTGAAATATGCGATGTTACATTAGATTCGTTCGTTGAACTTTCCCCAGGGTTGACCCAGGTTTTCTTGACAACCGTATGAGTTTTAAAAAATCCTTGGTTTTCCAGTTCTCAAAAAACGCTAAATTACAAATCGCCACACATCCCTGTCATAAAAAACACGTACTATTTGACAGCCTTCATCTCGCCACAGCAAAAACCTTGGGCGCGTTGACGGAAAACCTAGGTCAATCCTAGAGCTCAAAAAACACTCAATTTGACATTCAGGGCGACTTTAGGTTTCTCAAAAAAACACGACCCTAGGGCTCCAACGAACAAACCTATTGTGTATTCATAAGGACTGTTTCATAAATTTTCATGTCAATTCAAAATAAAAAATAGGCACGACTGGGTCGCACGAACTTGCGATTGTGTTCTAAATACGATATCAAAATCTAAAGGCTGAGTTAAAGGTTTTGGTATTAGCTCTTCATAATATATTTTGTGGTACAGGGTTGCCAACTACACATTAATTATGGAAATTGAATTTATATTCACGCAAAATAATGAAAAAATTAAATTAAATATTCCAATGGTTTCAAGCAAAAATCTAAAAACGTCATTCTTTTGCAATCGCTTATACATATAAATGATGAAAATTTAATCAAAATCGTTGGACCAGTTTTTCCAAAAAACGATTTTTTATCTTTCACTTTTTTTTAAAAAACTGTTTTTTAAAAGTCGAGTATGCAAAGTCTTAGATCTTGATAGAAGTTATTTTGACAAAAAGTTTAAAAAAATCAAAGTTATGGTTTGGAAGTTATTTCTAAAAATCGAAATTTTTTTAAAAAATTTATAAAAGTTTCCAAAACTAAATTTTTTAAAATATTGATATGCAGTCTTTCTTTAACAGTTTACGACTTCTTAAATCCTAAATTTCGTCAAGATCGTATAAGCCATTAACAAGAAAGTCGGTTTTGAAAAAAACGGTACTATTGGAGGTACCGTTTTTAGCCTTTTTTCAAAATTTTTTTCACATCATAAGAAAAACAATTAAAAAGTAGTCTCTCACACAAAATTTTATCGAAATCGTTGGAGCCGTTTTCGAGAAAAATAAGTATTATCATATCGGTTGTATGGCAGGTACCGTTATTTCAAGACCTAGAGACTCAATTCCAAAAACACCTCTGTAGGCTGCTCTACAGACCCTAACTGCAAATTTTGAAGAAAATCGGTCTATTAGTTCAGGCTGTAGATCCATAGACAGACACACAGACAGAATTGCAGGACCCACTTTTTTCGTATTCTCTATCATCGTAATGTCATGTTTAATTGTTATCTCAAAATTTTTTTTCTGCACGATTGCAAGACTTGCCGTATAGTACGTATAATCGCAAGTAAAAAAAAAATATAAAAGTATGTATGAACCTGTTGTACTTTATAAAGTACGGGTCCATTACTAACAACATAATTTTTTTTTTTTAATTTGTTTTTTGCAAAAGTGTGTTATTTTACCTCAATAAGAGGAAAGTACTATAAAAATATAAACTTTTATGTTTTTGGTACCCTTGGGAGTTAATGGGTTAGTTTTCCTCAATGGACTTTCTGCCATACACCATATGCGTAGGTTGAGTCATGGACTAATCATGATTCACTGAACAGATTTAAAATCTTTATTTTCGTTAAGGATTCTGTCTCTAGTTAACAGAATTGATTTAGATTATTTAAATGTTTTCCGTCAATGTTGGTACGGTTTTTCACTGAAATAATTAAGGATGTCGCGGCTCCGATTTTGTTATTAATTCAAATATTCGTTCAAACTTTTTCGCAGGAAAACTTCTATATGAAAATTAAATTCACTGTACCGGAACGGATTGTAGATTTTTACAGGATAGAATCAATTTGCGCCAGTTTTGTTTTATGAAAATAAGAGTTTTTCTTTTCTCAAAATTTATTTATTTAGTCTTGTAACGAGAGTACCTCGTAGACTGAAGGCTTTCTTAATTCTGACTAACAATATTTTATCTTGGTGCTATTTATATCTACAGTTTCGTTGTCTTTATTGTTACAGCTTCATGTGCTGTGTTATCTTTATTGTTACAGCAAAAAACATTGAACATTGAATTTACAGCAAACAGAAATTGAATGCTCAAGAGAAAAAATATTCAAAAAAAAAAAAGCTCAAACTATAGGTAACTCAATTTTGACAGGCTGTAACTTTGTTACACGAAATTTTGGCTCAAAACTTTTTGTAGAGCATTCGATTTCCTACAAGAATATGTATTTACATTTTCGTTACGATGTCTTCGTAAGCTAGTTATAAAAATCAGAAGCAGAAAAAACAATATTTCCTATGTTATTCTTATCGGAAAACGAAAGGTGCGTTGCGCCACCCCTAAATATTTTAATTAAAATCTAAAATTTTATCTGGAGTCTTTATATACCTAAACGAAACTTTTAAACCTGTTTGGGAGAAAATAAAAAATTCTGAAACAGTCTAATACATATGTATAAGGTATGTTCCTAGGTTCCTACAAATTTCCGTCGAAACACTTTATGGAATATAAAGAACAAAATTGTAGCAGGCAAAACAATGAACAATTTCGTTTTTTATAAAGTATTCTAAGTGCAATATTAAGCTAGATATTAAAGATCAAAGCCATTTTTGAAATTTAATCGATGTGGTCAATGCCATCTAGCGGCGAGCAGATGCATTTTATGCATTCTAGTACAATAGGATGTTTTGTAGTGCTTGAAATAATCTTTAAAATGAGCACTATTAAAACTCTTTTGCACATAAAATAAGTGAGCTGTATTGCAAATAAGGGGAGCATCTAATGTTTTTTCTTTTAAATCAATGGGTTTTATAAGTGCCATTTTCACCAAAACTAAATTTAATCGTATTCCGCCTAGAATTAACTTTATTATGAAGAGTTTGATAGATAATATCAGTTTGGCTGCTTCAGGACACATATTTAAAAAAAAAGTCACGATTAAAAAAAAAAAACAAATTTTCAAATTTTTAAAAAACCCACTTTTTTTTCATAATACGATTATCTCAAAAAATAAAAAATGGCTATGATCTTTAATATCTAGCTTAATATTGTACTTAGAATACTTTATATAAACCAAATTGTTCATTGTTTTACCTGCTACAATATGCGAGTTTTCAATTGCCAATAACTTGAAAAGTATTGGACTCAATGAAAAATTTTATATGATTTTTTGCTTAAAATTAGGCCTTCTATCGATATCCAAGGTTATTAAAAAAAAAAACATTCACCCCCGAGAAGAGGTGGCAACCACCCCCAGGGTGGTGGCGGTGTTCAAATCATTTTCACTTTTGAAGTTAACGGTAAGATGAGCCTGATTTCAAAATTTCATGCAAATCGGTTCACAGTAAAAAAATTCATACCAATAATGCTTCAATGACTGCACTAAATACATACTACCAAAATTCGGAGTCATTGGCCTCAACATTAAAAGCACTGCGTCAAACTTATGGTCGTCATAATCTACCTAGCAGATCAACTATTGAGCCTCAAGTGGAAAAATTTGAATCCACAGGCACAGTACAAAATGTTCCCGTGCCAGAATACATAGAAGTGCACGTAGTGTCGACAATAATTATTGCTGCCGCTAAGGCTTCAGTTGCAGAAAGCCCAAATGTCTCTCTCACACGTAGTTCTCAAGCGTTGGGCATCTCTGTGACATCGCGTCGTTGGCGTTGTGGCGAATTTTGCGAAAAGATCTTACCTGATTAAATTGACGCAAGAACTGAAGCCGCTTGACCATCAGAAGCGTCGTATGTTCGTGAATTGTGCTGAGCAACAACTTGAAAATGATTCGGATTTCCATCGAAAAATCATCTTCAGCGATGAGGCTCATTTCTGGCTGAATGTCTTCGTCAATAAGCAAAATATGCGGTATTGGTCAGGCAGCAATCCACACGTACACCATGAGTCATCATTAAAATGCATCCCGAAGAAATGGGGATCGCTACCGTTCAATGATAACCGAATATTTTTGACCCCAATTGGATGATATGGACTTGGAGGACATGTGGTTTCAACAGGACGGCGCCACAAGCCAAACAGCGAATGTAACAATCAATTTCGTGGAAACCAAGTTTGGAGAACGTGTTATCTCACGAAATGATCCAGTCGCTTGGCCGCCTCGGTCGTACGATTTGAAGCCGTTAGACTTTTTCCTGTGGGGCTACGTCAAGTCTATGGTTTATGCCAACAAGGCAGCGACGATTGATGAACTTCGTACCAATATCGAAGGTCAAATTGCACCAGTATCGGCCGATTTATGCTTGAAACTCGTCAAAAATTGGGTTCAGCGTCTGGTCTTCTGCAAGCGTGCCCGTAGTGGCGATACAAAAGAAATCGAGTTCCAGAAATCGAGTTAATAGCATCAAACGTTCTTTTACAGGAATAAAAAATTTCATTGATACCTATCCAAAAACTTTTGTAGCGCTCTTATTGAAAAGCACTTCTTGCTTTGACTAGTGCATCTCTATACAAAAACAATTTAACAATCATCTCTCATAAGCTTTTTGCTTCATCTCTTTGGTGAGTTCAATTCAATTCAATTTTCAATTCAATTCAATTTTCAATTCAATTTTCAATTTATTACATTAAGTGGAAAGTACAATAAGACTTAATCTTTTATAGTACAAATTGTTTGGCGAGAAGTTAAAAAAGGAATACAATAAAAAATTAAAATATCAAATATAAAATGAAATATAAAATGAAATGCAGTAGAAGATAGAGATAGAAAAGAAATCAGATAATAGAATATGACAGTAAAAGTCGGAAAAAGCAGGAAAGAATAAAGGAAATAAGATATAAAAGATAGATTCATAGAGAGAAGCGAAAAAATAAGAATACAAAATTTTGTTGTTGATTTACAAGTATTGAAGTGCTGAAAGCTTAAATTTTTTGGGTTCAGTTATTTGTTTAGTAGTAAGGGGAAGTGAGTTCCAAAGTCTGGTAGCGTGAACGAAGAAGTGGCGCGAAGAGTTCAAATAATTATAAGTAGGCAAAATAAGGTCCTGGCTTCTAAGAGATTGTGTGAATTGAATTTTATTAAAAAGGTATGATGGGACTCTACTATTAATGAGGCTGTGCAAGAATTGACAACACTTTAAGGAACTGATCAAAACTACATCCAAAAACCTTTTGATGGTAGTGCGATATATGCTCACTACGACGAAGTCCATAAACGTATCGAATGGCATCATTAACGGCGACAAGCAGCTTATGTTGAGAGTGGGAGTCTAGTTTGCAGTATACTTTTGAGGAAAAATCAATCAAAGGGACGAATAATGCTTTGACAAGTCTCAACTTAGTGTCTACTGGAGTAAAACCAGATGACAACCACAGTTTTCTCAAACCTGCATAAATTCGTCCAATAATATAATTTGTGTGGTCAAAGGCTGTAAGCGAACGATTTATTTTGAAACCAAGACTAGTTACAACATCAATAAATTTTATTCGATTATTATAAACGAACACAGGTGGTAATTCATCGGTGTCATAGTAATATTTTGCGATAAGAATCATTTGAGTCTTGTCTGTATTCAAATTTAAACCGTTTGATTGAGACCAGTCGAAGATTACTGCAAGGTCCTCATTCATTCTGGCTATTAGGTCTTCAATCAGACCAATAGGGCGTGACAGATAAACTTGGGCATCATCAGCGTAAAGGTGAAAAGTAACATTTGAACATACACTAGGTAAATCATTGATGAATAGGCTAAATAGTATAGGTCCCAATATAGACCCTTGATGTACGCCAGCTTTTAAGGCCAAGGATTCAGAGGATTTACCATCGTGTATAACTCTTTGAAAGCGATTTTTTAGGTAATTACAAATGAGGTACGACGATCTCTCGGTAAAACCAAAATAGAGTCTTAGCTTCTGACACAGCACTCTATGATCCACTGAGTCAAAAGCCTTGGAGAAGTTAAGTAAGCAAAGTACCGTTAACTGATCCATATCATATTTTATTCTGATGTCATCAAAAATTTTAATCATAGCGGTAGAGCAACTGTACCCTTTCCTAAAACCAGATTGAACTCGAGAAAGTAAGTTATGCTCACTCAAATAATTTGAGATTTGATCTGCAAGGATCTTTTCCAAGGCTTTAGAAAGGCATGGTAAAATGCTAATTGGACGGAAGTCAGTAGTTTGAGTCGGTTGAGGCTTTTTAGGCACAGGAATGACAGTAGCTAACTTCCAGTTATCAGGAAAAGTTGAAGAAGCAATACAAAAATTGAAAATGTGTGTAAGACTACTTATGATATGGGTTAAAATCATTTTAACAAACCGAAGAGGTACACCATCCTGACCTATGGCATTCGATTTTAGCGAACGAATGACATTGATAGCTTCAACTTCAGATACGACTTCAAAATCAAAATCGGATATAGAGACCAACCTCTCATCTCTAGTAAAACAAGTATTGTTAAAGGCAGCAGCTATATAAGCATTATTAAGAACGTTCAAATCAGGAACGCTATCCACAGTAGTCTTTTTTCCCACACCTATTGATCGAAGGTTGCTCCAGAGCTTTTTTGACGGCAGATCAGTGCTGAGTTTAGAACAAAAATATCTTTTTTTAGCTCTACGTGTGACGAATGTAGAGTAATTACGTGCACGACAAAAAACTTCCCAATTGGAACTTGTTGGACGCTGCTTCCACTTCGAGTGCAGTTTATTACGTAATTTTATGGCACTACATACTTCATTAGTAAACCAAGGGCACTTATGGTTTCGTATAGCTACTGATTTAAGAGGAACATGTCTATTAAAAAGATCCAATATTAATGTCTGAAGGTGATTGACTTTGTCATTTATATTAACGGCTTGATAGCATTCACGCCACGGGAGCAGCCAGAATCAATTTGTAATGCTTCGAAATTTACTGCGGAATAATCTCTAAAATCAAAGGAAGTTGGAGAAGGTACACGAGAAAAATCCACACCATAGGTACAAAATAACAAGTCATGGTCTGAAATCCCAGCAAGAGACAGCTGGTCTTGAAGGAAGACAAACGATTTATTAGAGACCATAACTAGGTCAAGAAGACTAGGAGTGGTATTAGGAGAAAAATGGGTAGCATACGAATTTACTACTGATAACCCAGCAGATGCAGCAAAGTCAAGAAATTGATGGGCTTTACTATCACTTTTTAAGAGGTCTGAATTGAAGTCACCACAGATTATGACGTGCTCATATAATGCATTGAACTCATTCAAAGCAATAAAAAGAGGTTCTGGAGAGTTACAGCGATTTGGGTTGTAGTTTATGCCAATCAGCAACTTTTTGAAACCATCAGTTACTTCCAACAAAATAAACTCCACTGCACTCCCATTGGACTTTTTGAGAATTTTTTGTGTCAACGAAATGCTGCAGTACACAGCAACTCCACCACCCGTAGTTGTAGTAACTCTATCATTACGAATAAGATTAAAACCCGGAATATTGTACAACTGATCATCAACACCAGAATCCCACCACGTCTCACAAACACAAATAACACCAACCCCAGAGTTTATAAAAATGTCTTTAAGGAAATCCAATTTGCTTAAATTCAAACTACGTGAATTGAGATAACATATTTTCAACCCTGCGCGATAACTCGACCGAATATTAATTACCGATCGCACAACAACTCCATCAATAAAACAACCAGAGCCTGGAAAGCAATTTGTACCCGTGACCATTAAACTGTCACAAATAAACTTACTTTCAATAAAAAAAGAGTAAATAAACAACAAGAATAATGAAAGAACAAAATAGAAAGATAATAGATGGAAAGTAGAAAGAGGAAACTAAATACAAGAAGTTAAAAGAAAGATTTTAAATACTGCAAATTAAATTAATTGAGATATTTTATGTTATCAGTTCAGTATCTTAAAAGTATTTGAAAAGTATTTTAAAAGTTAAAGAAAATCTACAAATTAATCAAGCAAAGAAAAATATAATAATATAATCATAAATAGATCAGCTCCAGATGACATCAGAAGTAGAGATCGGCTGGTACCAGAAAAAAGCTTTCACGTTAGCATAGTTGTAGTTGTAATTTTTATTTCGGATTCATCATTTATTTTCTTCACAAAAACAAAGCCATTTCTTGTCCTAACTGATGAAAGCAAACCTTCTCTGCGAAGTTGGTTAGCATGTCGCAGCAGCGAGTTATTCACAGATGTCAGACTTTCATTTATGTGAATGTGGGAAGAAGTGTTTTGTTTACCTTCATGAGAAAAGCTTTCAAGTTCCGAAAGTTCAAGACCTTTGTTTTTGTAGAACGCAGAAAGAAAAGCTCGTTGTTCAGCATGGCAAGAAAAGCGAATAAGTAGTGGACAAGAGTTTCTGTTTTTGTATTTGTTGACACCAACGTGCATGTTGGATCGCAAGCGAAAGGCATCAATGTGAGCGGTAAATTCATGACGTAGTTTAGCGGCAATTTGTTTAGCTAAGTCAATGGCATTCTCATTTTGCATGAAAGGAACACCTCTCACAATAACATCACAGAGACGTTGTTGTCTTTGAAAATCAGCTAACTCTTGTTTAATGTGTAGGTTTTCCTCTTTGAGCTCCTCAATAATATTCTGGCAATTTTTTAATCTTTCATTGAGTGCAGCAATGGCTTCGCTGATGAGATTTTTCACGTTGACATCAAGCTCAGATATTAGAAGCGAGAATTTTTCTGTTATAGTTGATTCGAGTTCTTGTAAGTTGTTGCACGGATTTTGGTTACTAAGAGCTGGAGAACCTGGCATCAGGGAAGAGAAGTTTGCATTTGTATTTGCATTTTGTCCCTTACGTCCCAGCCCCGCTGCAGGGGGGTTTCTTAGGGGTCGTTGTTGATTTGGCGTTAGAGACAAATTTTTATTGATCTTGAGAGAGGACAAACTTGATATCTCGAAGGGGCCCTTCATCTCACTCCCCTTACCTTTAACTTTAAGTTCTGCTCTGGCACTAGTACTGGCCGACATATTAAGAATGTTTTTCTGTCTTTTTTAATATCAAATCCGCACTTGAGAAGCTCGAGAAAGAATTATTCAAAGCAAGAATGAAAAGGAAAGAGTTTGAATTACAACTTGTAGTATATTAGGTTGCCAGAAACTAATTTACACCGGATTTTATTGGAGCGATTAAAAATCACGTCTACACTTTTGTCATATACTCTCTTCAGTCTTCAGAGTTCATTACAGTTTATGTTCTGCCAACACCTCTACACTTCTCATAATTAAAAAAAAAAAAAATCTACTTGTGCTAACTGTCTCAACTTTATTCAAACTGGAACTTTTGCTGAGAACGAAGAGGGTCATCGTCCATAGTACGCAATCTATCTTGCTTCTTTAGCCAACTTGAACTTGCCTTCTCCATCCTTTTTTGGCTCCCTTGTGAGCACAAATTTAGTGCATATTCTGCCGCTAATGAGCATCGATATTCCACCTCACCTAAATTTCTCTTTTATTTTATATCACGATCTTTTGGAGAAAAACCATAATAGAGTTCTTTAACTCTTCAACTGTAGTAACTACAAGAATCGAACAGTCGCTGACGAAACTCTTCTGACGTCGTAATTTAAATAATATTTTTTAAATACTCTTGAAAATATGGATCGCCACAATATTTGTGGATTTATTGGCTGCGCCATAAGTGAAAAAACACTTGAATGGGAAGCCTGCAAATATATTTCTGGTAAAAGTTTTCATCCAATTTGCATAGGCCTGAGTAGACACGCTAAAGCCCACCTAACCGAGTTCTCTGCTAATTTTCATTATTATACTGCAACGAATGCAAAACAATTACAACTTCGCACGTTATGCTTGCTGTCAAGTATAACAATGAACGTTTAGTTCAATTGTCTGAGGATTTTACTTAACTCAAAACAAATATCCGCCACAACTTTCTTAAAATAAATTAGGTGAATGCAGACAATAATGACCATTATAAAAAATTTAGTGTCCCAAAATACAGGATTCAACACTAAGCTCTCTAACATAGATTCAAACTTAAAAAAAATATCACAAAAAATTAATGATTGCCTTGAAACTATCCATGCCTTCCCTAAGCTCATTAATACCGACATTATTAAAATGTTTAAACTGGTTGCTGATCTAAAATTCTCTGTTGAACAATCTACGGAAATAATACATTCTACAGAAAAGTACTTGTTAAGGTTTGCGGATTCAACAAAAGAACAATCATCAATCATTAAATCTCTTAAGAGGGAGTCCACAGCTACTTCCCTCAGTATAAATACCAACTTACAGCTATTTATACCTTAATTATTTTACAATCTATTTGTGATATCCCCTATTACCAGTACCAGCTACATATATTACAAATATGAATGCATCAGCATTCTACTTCCAATAATTCAATTACTAGAGCAGTCGCCTCATTTTAATATTTACAAATTGTTGCTTTACTTATAGCTTGCATTCTATAGTAGTGTAATGAAATACATTCTGTGACACTTATAAAGCAACGTAGTCAAAACGATGTCTTTGAACTCAACTTTGTTGGCCAAAGGGGACAACAAAATTGTGTATCTTGTTTTACTGTGATACAAAGTACCTATCAACGAAAAACGTGCTTGTTTTGTGCGCTATTTGGAATGAATGTTATTACACAACACATTTTTTTAAATTTAGTTTTTTTTATAGTAATAGTAATAAAAACAAGCTTTTCATCGGTATATAACACCTGTTGCTTTAGATTACTGATAGTTTAAAAGAAGCCATTCGAAAGTATGATTCAGAAAGTTACCAAACGATTGGATTCTAAAGCTTATACTTTGGAAGGCGTTAATTGAGAAGAAGGGTCACTTAAGAAAAAAAATTATGTAGCCTAAAATTTGACCTTTATTAATTTCATTTGTGCACAGAAATCACCCTTATAATCAATTTCAAAAAATGCAGTTATGAGACGCAAAAAGTCATTTGGGCCCATAGTTCGCAGCAAAATTGACATGATGTGCTCAGGAAGTTTGTGTTTGTCTAGACTAGTATTTTTTGCTCTTATAGACTAAAAAAATATTTTTTATTTAAGTTTATAAAAGTGCTAAGCAAATTTAAATGTAAATATATGAATAAAATCTAATTAATCTTATTTTAGTATAGGAAATCCCTTTACGGAAGTTAAGTGTGTTTAGAAATACCTAGTTTTTCATCTAACCATAGTCATTGTCATAATAATAACTTAAATTTAATTCACAATTTGTAGAATTTGCTTCTATGTAACCGCCATTACCAAGCTGGACGCCAAACATTACATACAGACAAGATCTACTGCATTTGATTTAAATTCGAGCCATATGATAATGGGAATTGTTAAATAACACAAGTAGTGTAAACATAATTAGCTTACAATCATCAACACACAATAATAGAATTAACTTCAGGGGTAGTTTCAATATCATCTGTTGACTTCAAATCAAAACACAAAAACTCACAAAATGGAAGAAGGCAGCAAACAAACAATTACCGAAGTAAAAAAACTCAAAATACCAAGCGAACTCTGCACCCCGAGAGCCGCACGAATAGCCTCCGGTGTAAGTACTCTTTAACGAATTAATTGCATCACAGAAGTGAAAGTGCAGGGTTTAGAGTGCAGGGTGGAATATGAACAGTAGGAAATTTATGTATGTATATGTATGTACTTTACCTTCAGGAACTTATAACAAAAAAGGCAAATTAGCCAACAGGCATCTCAAATGGAAACGGGGATAATAAATATGAATCAAATCCCTTGACTATTCAATTTGACATAAAAGGAAGATAAATGTGTCAGCACTACACACCCGCTAGTATGTACATGTGTATACACCGTTATAACAGATACGCTTTCCTCAGAAAGTATTTGAACCAGACAAAAACTGATTGGACATGAACCTATGCTCTTAAGACTGATGCCTAGGAAATTCAATAAATTAACTATTTTACATCCAACTTCATAAAAAATGTATTTGATGACCGTAAAACTAGTTTGTGAATGAAATGATGTGACATGTTCACGTAGATGACAGGTTTTCTGATTAAAAACTTGAAGTTTGTTGACAAATTGAATGTCGAATCTCCAAAGAAAGATAGGCTAGTAAATTGATTACATAAGAGCAATATTCGAAAAACCTTAAAAGGGATAATATTACTTGTTGCAGTAAATATTTATCTAGGTCAACTTGCTTAAAAGAGGATGATTGAAACCCATTACTATTGAACAAAAAATGTTGAGGGTATGTGAAAGATTTCAGCAAATATAATCTTCAACCTCAAGTTCAAGTTCAACCCATTACTATTGAACAAAAAATGTTGAGGGTATGTGAAAGATTTCAGCAAATATAATCTTCAACCTCAAGTACTCTCAATTCTAAAGTTTTGTTAAGATATCGAGAGATCTTTGTGTATTTACGATTAAGATATTCAGAGGGATTTTTTTTATCAAAAGCTAACTTTGTATGTACTTGTACATACAGTCCGTAACATTTGGATATTCTCATGTACGATTGATAAAATTTATAGATCGTGAGAAATTTGTTTATAATTGTGGATGAACCACATAAGAAAATTATGTTTATTTATTTATTTGTTAGTTTTTTAATTTAATAAACTTTTTTTTATTAAAAAAAGGCACATAAGAAAACAATGTTTATTCACTTATTTCTCAATTTCTATTGAGGGTATTTTTGGGAATGTTTATTTTTAAGCTCTGGTCTTTCCTAACTATAGTGGTGGTCCAGTATAACCAACGATATAATGTCCAGAGCCAATTCGTCATATCGAAAACTCGTTGTATCGAAACGTTTTTGTCATACAAATAATCTTTAGGTAAATAGAACGTACCTACGATTCAATTTTTCATTATTTTATTTCATACTTCATAAAAAATATAAATACCGACTTCACTTGGTAGAATAAAAAAAAATATTTTTAACTTCATTTAAATACAACGAAACATTTAAGGAATAGACTTATTAGTTTTTTTTCAAACTTTTTCAGTCTTCAATGCCATTTTGTCTGAAATTCCTTATTTGTTCGCTATACAGGGTGTTCCGTACTTCGTGTAACATCCTTTGGGGTGTGATTCTTGGTCATATTCTAAGAAAAAAAATGTATGACAGTAAAGCTCAATTCTCAACTTTGACATCACTTTTTGACAATTTAAGAAAAGGCTAACTTTGGTGTAACCTGACCTATGTTAAATTCAATATCTATGTTAATACTAATGATAGAGACCTAATCATAGTAGCCGCGTTTTATTGAAAATTTTCTATATGCAGTTATGTTCATTTAGAATAAAACGATTTTTGGTTTATATTCATTTAGCACGTCACTTTCAATTTTAACTTTCAGAGTTGGTACCCTTAGCACTTGTTCTAAGGATAAGAAACATTAAAAATTAGCATTCAGAAGAATATAAATGCATACCTTTTATTTTCCATTTCTATTTTTTTCTATTTAATTCTCGATTCTCAATTTATTTGCCGCATTCCAACTTTTTTACTTTCGAGGTAAACAAACAAATGTCACTTTAATTTTTTTTTCGCAATGGCTGTGTTCAATTAGATTCATTTTGTGACTCATGTTTTTGGTTGCCTTGGTTCTGATGTTCTTATGTGTTCTGTCTGATGTTCTTTTTTTCTGACCGATTGCGAAACTTTCCTTGTGTGTGCGTGTGTGTGTGTGTTAGTAACTGCGTGTCTATTTATGTCCCCACCAAGTCACCACCTGACTCTTCTATTAGCTATTAGGTGTGTTTCTTTACTGAAAATTCGCACGAAATGCACCGAAATTCGGCGAAAGTCAGTCTAATCCCGTTCCAATTTTTCGTAGCAGTGCACAAAAAAGAGAGTGCTCTCGAGAGAATAAAAAAATTTCCCCGTCCTGCGAATTTCCGCCACCAAAATTTCTGTGGACAGAAGTCATGCACAGCCAAAATAAATACCACAACTGTCAAACAGACGTTTTTCCAAGCGTTGCGTTGCTGCGAATGTTGTGTTCAAGGCGTTTCTTTACTTTTAAGACAATTACGCTCTTTCAGAGAGTTTCTGAAAAAATTTTACAACCACTTCTTAAAAAAAAAATTTCTGTGCACAAAAAGTAAAGAAACAGACTTATTCAATCTGTTGTCGAAAATCAGAAAATATGAACGAACACAACCCAAAGACTGCCAACCTCTGGGTGCCAAAAAAGAAATTTAACCAACCATCCCTGTTGTGCAGTTAGCTAACTGCGATATTTATGTTCATTTAGGCTATTGACATAAGGAGTTGTTGTTTTTCCATGAGCGATGTTTTACTGAAATGAACATAACTTCACATAGAATTTCGATGAGTTTTTTAGTTGAGATATTCCACGTGTTTTTTAATCTAATAAATGAAAAGATTAGTAAAGTTTTTAACAGTTAAAACACTTATTTTATTTCCTCAGATGTACATTTCAGAAGCAATGCTTCCATCGTCAGTGAGATTTATAAAATTAAATTAAATTAAATTATTTGTCAAAAAACTAATAATAAACAAAAATGTTTCTAAACAAAATTACAGTTGAGTTGAGTTGAATCTATTAAAAAATTTTTTGAATATTGAATCTTTGATTGGTCCATCATCACTATTCATTAGATTATTTTTGTTTTTAAATATGTAAAATGATTCAAAAGCATCTAATTCATAATTGCTATTTACATTCCTTATTAGTTTTAAATTTTGCAAACTAAAGCTATGACTATTTTCTAGCATATGTTCTGCAACACTTGACTTTTCTTTTTCATTATATTTAAGATGTGCAAAATGTTCTTTAAATCTTTTTAGAATAGGTCTTCTTGTCTGTCCTATATATTCTTTTGCACAATCATTACATCCGATAGAATAAATTCCTGACTTTTGAAGTTGTTCAATTTTATCCTTAGATCCTCCAATCAGATTTTTTATTTTTATTTCGCTGCACTCACTCATACGGATATTATATTTATTAAAGATTGGTTTTATCTTAGATGTTATTTCTGGATAGAAATAAAATTTTGAATATTTCTTTTCGTCATTTCCTTCATTCCTTATTAGATCTAAAGTTGTATAATTTCTCAATTCTTGTTTTCTTCTATGTGCAATTGTTAAATCTTCAATCAATTCTTCAGTATATCCATTAATTTTGGCTATGTCTTTAATTTTTTGGAATTCTTTTATTTTTGTTTCTATAGTCATTGGAATATTTAGAGCTCTAAAAATCATTGAGTGAAAAGCTGACATCTTATGTTCAAAGGAATGGAACGAGTCTGATGTAATGTATCTCAGAGTATTCGTTGGTTTTCTGTATATATCCAATTCGAAATTGTCTCCATTCCGAGTTATACTTAAATCCAGAAAATTTAGTTTCCCTTCAATTTCTTCTTCATATGTAAATTTTATTGATGGGTATTTAGTTCTATTTAATTTGTTAATGAGCTGACGGAGTTCATGTTTTTTGATTATCGCCCATATATCATCTACATATCTTAACCAAATTCTTGGGAAATTTACTTGATTTTTCATTTCAGTTTCTATATGCGACATAAATAAATTTGCTAAAAACGGGCTCATATGTGATCCCATACTGCAACCAAATTTTTTGTCTGTAAAACTTTTCATTAAACTGGAACCAATTTTCATCCATGCACAGTTTAGTAAGTTTTACAAATTCATTTATTTCTTCTGGTTTAAGTGTATTTCTTTCTAGCCATTTTCTCAGAAAAACTAAAGTTTCATCAATTGGAACATTTGGATATAATGAAACAACATCGAATGAAACTTGAATCTCATTGCTAGCTATTTTTAAGTTCTTTACTTTTTCTGCAAATTCAATTCCATTTTTTATAGCTGCTGTTTCAAATTTGATTGGGAGATTATTTAGTTTTTCTAATAACCAACATTCAAGTTTTGATAATATTGATCCAGTTGTTGATGTAATTGGTCTTATTTGTTTTCCTGGTTTATGTAATTTTAACTGAGAATATAATCTTGGTAAAATTGGATTTGAAACATTTAATTTCCTTGATAAATTAGGATCATTAAAAACTTTAACTGCTTGTTTGATAGCTTCTTTAGTTCTCCTTATCATTCCCGGTAAAGGATTAAAAATTACTTCTTCATAAGGTCCAGTTCTTATAAATTGTTCAGTTATTGCAATATATTCTTGTTTGTCTAGTATTACAATATTATTGCTTTTATCAGCTTTACTGAAAATAACTGAAGCTTTCTTTTCTTTTAAACTTTTCGCTGCTCCTCTAAAATTTTTCATTTTAGCAGTAATGTTCGTTAGATCGTTAAAATTAATTTTATCTATAGCTTCGGACCTTACTCTAACTTTATCGTCAGGATCATTGAAATGTTTCAGAGCTGTTTCAATGTTAATTAAAGCACTTTGGATAGCTTTTTCTTTTGTTGGTTGCAATGCAAAATTTAATCCTCTATTGAGTAATTCCAATTCATTTGTTGTAAATTCCAAACTTGAAAAATTTTTTACGAAATCTTCTACTGGTTCTACTTCTTTAAAAATCTTCTTTTGCTCATTATAATTGACTCTACCTATTAAAAGATTGAATTTTTTAATTAAGATTTGTTTTTTCTTACCAAATTTACAGTCAACTGTATCTTGAACATGCATAATAAAATTATTCCAATCGCTTGATTGTTCCATTATTTGCATTTGATTATTTCCCTCATGATTTAGTTTATTGCTGAGATATAGATGCAGGGAATATGCCTCACGTTCAATTACAGACAGCTTTGAGTATTTAGACTTTATTTCAAGATTAAGCCACATTTTCTGTCCTGCACAAATAGCTTTCTCTATAATTCCCTTATTTTCACAATTTGTTGGACCCCAAAGTTGAATAAAATTCGGAAAAACATTCTGTTTCTTACATCTTCTAAGAAAAAATATATCTGCTTGTAAATATTTAATCTTCGTCCTTAATCCTTTACCGGGAATGATAAGGAGAACTAAAGAAGCTATCAAACAAGCAGTTAAAGTTTTTAATGATCCTAATTTATCAAGGAAATTAAATGTTTCAAATCCAATTTTACCAAGATTATATTCTCAGTTAAAATTACATAAACCAGGAAAACAAATAAGACCAATTACATCAACAACTGGATCAATATTATCAAAACTTGAATGTTGGTTATTAGAAAAACTAAATAATCTCCCAATCAAATTTGAAACAGCAGCTATAAAAAATGGAATTGAATTTGCAGAAAAAGTAAAGAACTTAAAAATAGCTAGCAATGAGATTCAAGTTTCATTCGATGTTGTTTCATTATATCCAAATGTTCCAATTGATGAAACTTTAGTTTTTCTGAGAAAATGGCTAGAAAGAAATACACTTAAACCAGAAGAAATAAATGAATTTGTAAAACTTACTAAACTGTGCATGGATGAAAATTGGTTCCAGTTTAATGAAAAGTTTTACAGACAAAAATTTGGTTGCAGTATGGGATCACATATGAGCCCGTTTTTAGCAAATTTATTTATGTCGCATATAGAAACTGAAATGAAAAATCAAGTAAATTTCCCAAGAATTTGGTTAAGATATGTAGATGATATATGGGCGATAATCAAAAAACATGAACTCCGTCAGCTCATTAACAAATTAAATAGAACTAAATACCCATCAATAAAATTTACATATGAAGAAGAAATTGAAGGGAAACTAAATTTTCTGGATTTAAGTATAACTCGGAATGGAGACAATTTCGAATTGGATATATACAGAAAACCAACGAATACTCTGAGATACATTACATCAGACTCGTTCCATTCCTTTGAACATAAGATGTCAGCTTTTCACTCAATGATTTTTAGAGCTCTAAATATTCCAATGACTATAGAAACAAAAATAAAAGAATTCCAAAAAATTAAAGACATAGCCAAAATTAATGGATATACTGAAGAATTGATTGAAGATTTAACAATTGCACATAGAAGAAAACAAGAATTGAGAAATTATACAACTTTAGATCTAATAAGGAATGAAGGAAATGACGAAAAGAAATATTCAAAATTTTATTTCTATCCAGAAATAACATCTAAGATAAAACCAATCTTTAATAAATATAATATCCGTATGAGTGAGTGCAGCGAAATAAAAATAAAAAATCTGATTGGAGGATCTAAGGATAAAATTGAACAACTTCAAAAGTCAGGAATTTATTCTATCGGATGTAATGATTGTGCAAAAGAATATATAGGACAGACAAGAAGACCTATTCTAAAAAGATTTAAAGAACATTTTGCACATCTTAAATATAATGAAAAAGAAAAGTCAAGTGTTGCAGAACATATGCTAGAAAATAGTCATAGCTTTAGTTTGCAAAATTTAAAACTAATAAGGAATGTAAATAGCAATTATGAATTAGATGCTTTTGAATCATTTTACATATTTAAAAACAAAAATAATCTAATGAATAGTGATGATGGACCAATCAAAGATTCAATATTCAAAAAATTTTTTAATAGATTCAACTCAACTCAACTGTAATTTTGTTTAGAAACATTTTTGTTTATTATTAGTTTTTTGACAAATAATTTAATTTAATTTAATTTTATAAATCTCACTGACGATGGAAGCATTGCTTCTGAAATGTACATCTGAGGAAATAAAATAAGTGTTTTAACTGTTAAAAACTTTACTAATCTTTTCATTTATTAGATTAAAAAACACGTGGAATATCTCAACTAAAAAACTCATCAATTATGGCTAACGTGCTTCAAGAGATACAAAAAACAAAAAATAGATACCTGAAACTGAGGACGAAGATTAAATATTTACAAGCAGATATATTTTTTCTTAGAAGATGTAAGAAACAGAATGTTTTTCCGAATTTATTCAACTTTGGGGTCCAACAAATTGTGAAAATAAGGGAATTATAGAGAAAGCTATTTGTGCAGGACAGAAAATGTGGCTTAATCTTGAAATAAAGTCTAAATACTCAAAGCTGTCTGTAATTGAACGTGAGGCATATTCCCTGCATCTATATCTCAGCAATAAACTAAATCATGAGGGAAATAATCAAATGCAAATAATGGAACAATCAAGCGATTGGAATAATTTTATTATGCATGTTCAAGATACAGTTGACTGTAAATTTGGTAAGAAAAAACAAATCTTAATTAAAAAATTCAATCTTTTAATAGGTAGAGTCAATTATAATGAGCAAAAGAAGATTTTTAAAGAAGTAGAACCAGTAGAAGATTTCGTAAAAAATTTTTCAAGTTTGGAATTTACAACAAATGAATTGGAATTACTCAATAGAGGATTAAATTTTGCATTGCAACCAACAAAAGAAAAAGCTATCCAAAGTGCTTTAATTAACATTGAAACAGCTCTGAAACATTTCAATGATCCTGACGATAAAGTTAGAGTAAGGTCCGAAGCTATAGATAAAATTAATTTTAACGATCTAACGAACATTACTGCTAAAATGAAAAATTTTAGAGGAGCAGCGAAAAGTTTAAAAGAAAAGAAAGCTTCAGTTATTTTCAGTAAAGCTGATAAAAGCAATAATATTGTAATACTAGACAAACAAGAATATATTGCAATAACTGAACAATTTATAAGAACTGGACCTTATGAAGAAGTAATTTTTAATCCTTTACCGGGAATGATAAGGAGAACTAAAGAAGCTATCAAACAAGCAGTTAAAGTTTTTAATGATCCTAATTTATCAAGGAAATTAAATGTTTCAAATCCAATTTTACCAAGATTATATTCTCAGTTAAAATTACATAAACCAGGAAAACAAATAAGACCAATTACATCAACAACTGGATCAATATTATCAAAACTTGAATGTTGGTTATTAGAAAAACTAAATAATCTCCCAATCAAATTTGAAACAGCAGCTATAAAAAATGGAATTGAATTTGCAGAAAAAGTAAAGAACTTAAAAATAGCTAGCAATGAGATTCAAGTTTCATTCGATGTTGTTTCATTATATCCAAATGTTCCAATTGATGAAACTTTAGTTTTTCTGAGAAAATGGCTAGAAAGAAATACACTTAAACCAGAAGAAATAAATGAATTTGTAAAACTTACTAAACTGTGCATGGATGAAAATTGGTTCCAGTTTAATGAAAAGTTTTACAGACAAAAATTTGGTTGCAGTATGGGATCACATATGAGCCCGTTTTTAGCAAATTTATTTATGTCGCATATAGAAACTGAAATGAAAAATCAAGTAAATTTCCCAAGAATTTGGTTAAGATATGTAGATGATATATGGGCGATAATCAAAAAACATGAACTCCGTCAGCTCATTAACAAATTAAATAGAACTAAATACCCATCAATAAAATTTACATATGAAGAAGAAATTGAAGGGAAACTAAATTTTCTGGATTTAAGTATAACTCGGAATGGAGACAATTTCGAATTGGATATATACAGAAAACCAACGAATACTCTGAGATACATTACATCAGACTCGTTCCATTCCTTTGAACATAAGATGTCAGCTTTTCACTCAATGATTTTTAGAGCTCTAAATATTCCAATGACTATAGAAACAAAAATAAAAGAATTCCAAAAAATTAAAGACATAGCCAAAATTAATGGATATACTGAAGAATTGATTGAAGATTTAACAATTGCACATAGAAGAAAACAAGAATTGAGAAATTATACAACTTTAGATCTAATAAGGAATGAAGGAAATGACGAAAAGAAATATTCAAAATTTTATTTCTATCCAGAAATAACATCTAAGATAAAACCAATCTTTAATAAATATAATATCCGTATGAGTGAGTGCAGCGAAATAAAAATAAAAAATCTGATTGGAGGATCTAAGGATAAAATTGAACAACTTCAAAAGTCAGGAATTTATTCTATCGGATGTAATGATTGTGCAAAAGAATATATAGGACAGACAAGAAGACCTATTCTAAAAAGATTTAAAGAACATTTTGCACATCTTAAATATAATGAAAAAGAAAAGTCAAGTGTTGCAGAACATATGCTAGAAAATAGTCATAGCTTTAGTTTGCAAAATTTAAAACTAATAAGGAATGTAAATAGCAATTATGAATTAGATGCTTTTGAATCATTTTACATATTTAAAAACAAAAATAATCTAATGAATAGTGATGATGGACCAATCAAAGATTCAATATTCAAAAAATTTTTTAATAGATTCAACTCAACTCAACTGTAATTTTGTTTAGAAACATTTTTGTTTATTATTAGTTTTTTGACAAATAATTTAATTTAATTTAATTTTATAAATCTCACTGACGATGGAAGCATTGCTTCTGAAATGTACATCTGAGGAAATAAAATAAGTGTTTTAACTGTTAAAAACTTTACTAATCTTTTCATTTATTAGATTAAAAAACACGTGGAATATCTCAACTAAAAAACTCATCAATTATGGCTAACGTGCTTCAAGAGATACAAAAAACAAAAAATAGATACCTGAAACTGAGGACGAAGATTAAATATTTACAAGCAGATATATTTTTTCTTAGAAGATGTAAGAAACAGAATGTTTTTCCGAATTTATTCAACTTTGGGGTCCAACAAATTGTGAAAATAAGGGAATTATAGAGAAAGCTATTTGTGCAGGACAGAAAATGTGGCTTAATCTTGAAATAAAGTCTAAATACTCAAAGCTGTCTGTAATTGAACGTGAGGCATATTCCCTGCATCTATATCTCAGCAATAAACTAAATCATGAGGGAAATAATCAAATGCAAATAATGGAACAATCAAGCGATTGGAATAATTTTATTATGCATGTTCAAGATACAGTTGACTGTAAATTTGGTAAGAAAAAACAAATCTTAATTAAAAAATTCAATCTTTTAATAGGTAGAGTCAATTATAATGAGCAAAAGAAGATTTTTAAAGAAGTAGAACCAGTAGAAGATTTCGTAAAAAATTTTTCAAGTTTGGAATTTACAACAAATGAATTGGAATTACTCAATAGAGGATTAAATTTTGCATTGCAACCAACAAAAGAAAAAGCTATCCAAAGTGCTTTAATTAACATTGAAACAGCTCTGAAACATTTCAATGATCCTGACGATAAAGTTAGAGTAAGGTCCGAAGCTATAGATAAAATTAATTTTAACGATCTAACGAACATTACTGCTAAAATGAAAAATTTTAGAGGAGCAGCGAAAAGTTTAAAAGAAAAGAAAGCTTCAGTTATTTTCAGTAAAGCTGATAAAAGCAATAATATTGTAATACTAGACAAACAAGAATATATTGCAATAACTGAACAATTTATAAGAACTGGACCTTATGAAGAAGTAATTTTTAATCCTTTACCGGGAATGATAAGGAGAACTAAAGAAGCTATCAAACAAGCAGTTAAAGTTTTTAATGATCCTAATTTATCAAGGAAATTAAATGTTTCAAATCCAATTTTACCAAGATTATATTCTCAGTTAAAATTACATAAACCAGGAAAACAAATAAGACCAATTACATCAACAACTGGATCAATATTATCAAAACTTGAATGTTGGTTATTAGAAAAACTAAATAATCTCCCAATCAAATTTGAAACAGCAGCTATAAAAAATGGAATTGAATTTGCAGAAAAAGTAAAGAACTTAAAAATAGCTAGCAATGAGATTCAAGTTTCATTCGATGTTGTTTCATTATATCCAAATGTTCCAATTGATGAAACTTTAGTTTTTCTGAGAAAATGGCTAGAAAGAAATACACTTAAACCAGAAGAAATAAATGAATTTGTAAAACTTACTAAACTGTGCATGGATGAAAATTGGTTCCAGTTTAATGAAAAGTTTTACAGACAAAAATTTGGTTGCAGTATGGGATCACATATGAGCCCGTTTTTAGCAAATTTATTTATGTCGCATATAGAAACTGAAATGAAAAATCAAGTAAATTTCCCAAGAATTTGGTTAAGATATGTAGATGATATATGGGCGATAATCAAAAAACATGAACTCCGTCAGCTCATTAACAAATTAAATAGAACTAAATACCCATCAATAAAATTTACATATGAAGAAGAAATTGAAGGGAAACTAAATTTTCTGGATTTAAGTATAACTCGGAATGGAGACAATTTCGAATTGGATATATACAGAAAACCAACGAATACTCTGAGATACATTACATCAGACTCGTTCCATTCCTTTGAACATAAGATGTCAGCTTTTCACTCAATGATTTTTAGAGCTCTAAATATTCCAATGACTATAGAAACAAAAATAAAAGAATTCCAAAAAATTAAAGACATAGCCAAAATTAATGGATATACTGAAGAATTGATTGAAGATTTAACAATTGCACATAGAAGAAAACAAGAATTGAGAAATTATACAACTTTAGATCTAATAAGGAATGAAGGAAATGACGAAAAGAAATATTCAAAATTTTATTTCTATCCAGAAATAACATCTAAGATAAAACCAATCTTTAATAAATATAATATCCGTATGAGTGAGTGCAGCGAAATAAAAATAAAAAATCTGATTGGAGGATCTAAGGATAAAATTGAACAACTTCAAAAGTCAGGAATTTATTCTATCGGATGTAATGATTGTGCAAAAGAATATATAGGACAGACAAGAAGACCTATTCTAAAAAGATTTAAAGAACATTTTGCACATCTTAAATATAATGAAAAAGAAAAGTCAAGTGTTGCAGAACATATGCTAGAAAATAGTCATAGCTTTAGTTTGCAAAATTTAAAACTAATAAGGAATGTAAATAGCAATTATGAATTAGATGCTTTTGAATCATTTTACATATTTAAAAACAAAAATAATCTAATGAATAGTGATGATGGACCAATCAAAGATTCAATATTCAAAAATTTTTTTAATAGATTCAACTCAACTCAACTGTAATTTTGTTTAGAAACATTTTTGTTTATTATTAGTTTTTTGACAAATAATTTAATTTAATTTAATTTTATAAATCTCACTGACGATGGAAGCATTGCTTCTGAAATGTACATCTGAGGAAATAAAATAAGTGTTTTAACTGTTAAAAACTTTACTAATCTTTTCATTTAATAGAATTTCGATAAAACGCGCCTAGTCTTAATTTTTTGTAGAAATAATAGCATTTCATACTGTATTTAAGTTTAGCTTCCACAGGTTAAGGGTTGCCAGATTTTCAATTTTAAGTGCTGTTCAAATTTTCTTCCCGAAACAAAGTTTTGACTTTGAAGTCTTTTTTTTGCAGAAAATGCTTATAAACATAGAGATTCTTTGTTTTTAACAGATGAACTAAGCAATAATAAAAAAAAACTCATTAATAAGTGCACTCAAAAACCCATACATTTTATGATATTTGAAAAAATACAAAATGGGTAAAATAAAAAAAAAAAAAGATTTTTAAATTTGAGGTTTGTTTGAATAAAACAATAATATGGGCACTTCTAGTAGTTTTTTTATATTTTTTGTACAAATACAATTATAACAAGTGCTCAAAGTGCCTACGCAGACATTTTTTTCTTATATGAGTTTTGCAATGGAAATTCATGAAGAGCACAGCGAAGATACCAGGAACTTTATCCTTATTGTAAATCTGGCAACCCTAAACCTATAAGAATCCAATTTAAATACAGTTTCAAAGATTACAAGACTAGAAGTAAGACAAGAGTTGTCGAGAGCAAACACCCACAATGAAATTCAAAAACTGGCTAAGGCATGCATTCAAAACTAAATAGGGCACTTTGAGCACTTGTTATAATTGTATTTGTACAAAAAACATAAAAAAACTACTAGAAGTGCCCATATTATTGTTTTATTCAAACAAACCTCAAATTTAAAAATCTTTTTTTTTTTTTTAATTTTACCCATTCTGTATTTTTTCAAATATCATAAAATGTATGGGTTTTTGAGTGCTTTTATTAAAGAGTTTTTTTTTATTATTGTTTAGTTCATCTGTTAAAAGCAAAGAATCTCTATGTTTATAAGGCATTTTCTGCAAAAAAAAAAGACTTCAAAGTCAAAACTTTGTTTCGGGAAGAAAATTTGAACAGCACTTAAAATTGAAAATCAGGCAACCCTTAACCTGTGGAAGCTAAACTTAAATACAGTCTTAAAGGCTATTATTTCTACAAAAAATTTAGACTATGATTAGGTCTCTATCATTAGTATTGACAGAGATATTGAATTTAACATAGGCCAGGGTACACCAAAGTTAGCCTTTTCTTAAATTGTCAAAAAGTGATGCCAAAGTTGAGAATTGAGATTTACTGTCATAAATTTTTTTTCTTAGAATATGACCAAGAATCACACCCCAAAGGATGTTACACGAAGTACGGAACACCCTGTATATAATACCTAATTGACTGGAAAAAAGTGTTCGTTATATCGATCATTCGTTATATCGGTATTCCGTATTCGTTATACTGGACCACCACTTTGTTTTATACATACTAACTAAATAATCAAATAAGCTCTTGCGGTCAATTTTACCACAACAAGTTAGAACTTCAGTTTTGTTCCTTTTATATTTTATGGCGGCTTCAAAGTGCTGGGAGGATACAAAGCAATCCTTGTCCATCCCAACCAAAAGTGTCTTACCTTAGCAAGGAAATGAGTCTTTATTGATTTATTCCCATTTTCTAAAATGTGCGCAAAGGTTCACGGAAGTAGTTAATAGTTTTCGCGAAAAATTACGAATCCTCTCTAACTTACGAAAATTACGAATCCTCTCTAACTTATCCTTACCTAGAATAGTTGTCTTGTACAATGTAACTTGGGTCGGTTGGGCCAAGGGAAGTTGTTTTATGAAATAGTTTTTCATTGTTGTATTCTGGAACAAAAATGAAATGGAACAGGTCTGGATTCGTTCATTCAGGCAAATTGTTTGCGAATCTCCAACAACCGAGAAATTGAGGAACATAATTGAATGGAAAAGAGCGATGAAACTGCTTCGCCTACGGTGCAGACTCCATTGAATTTGCTGAGAGGACTGCAGATACCCCATGTCCCATGATGATCCTCCATGATTCCGATTGGTCGAAGTTGAGTAGAATAGGCTGAATGCACTGATGAATGAAGAGACCGTCAAGAAAATGGCCCTTCTTGGTTGAACTCTCAAAATGACATAGTGCCATGAACAAAAGAAAATTGAAAATACGGGAGAATTCTAATCCGCATTTGTGTTGATGTGGGATTCTTAACCCACTAAACTCCTCATTATCAGAATCCATCTATTAACGATCGACAACAGATTTTTCTTTCTAAATAATATGATCGCTTAAGGGGAAGTGTTAATATTTAATACTGTGTCCCAGCTGTTTGACAAAAATGTCTTTTGATGAGCCGACAGTCTGTAGCAGTTTTGTGTTTAAACCTTTTTCTGCGTTTGAAGTCCTGAAAACTATTGGCTCTCTTAAAAATACACAGTCATGTGGAATAGATGGTATTTCTAGCAAATGTCTAAAGGAAGTAGTTTGCTTTTTGGTTGACATAATGTCATATACTTTTAATCGTTGCGTCTTTGAAGGAGTATTTTCTGAAGTCTTGAAATGCGCGGATGTTGTTCCTTTATTTAAAAAAGGTTCAACTACAGAAATCTCCAATTACAGACCAATCTCCCTTCTTCCTGTTATAAGCAAGATTTTCGAAAAGCTTGTTAAAAATAGAGTATTGGGTTATCTAATGAGAAATGAATTTTTTCATCCCTCTCAGTTTGGTTTCCAAAGTGGTAAATCTACTGAAGATGCACTTTTAAAGTTTTGTGGTGAAGTAATGTTTAACCTTGATAATAAAAAGTGTACTGCTGGATTGTTCATTGACATTACTAAAGCATTTGACATGGTTAACCATATCATCCTTCTGAAAAAACTTGAAAAGGCAGGGTTCCGTGGTTTTATGCTGGAATGGTTTAGATCCTTTTTGTCAAACAGGTCTCAAAAAGTAAAATTGGATGAAATCAGGAGTGATAAAATGATACTAAACTTAGGGGTACCTCAAGGCTCTGTGCTTGGTCCAATTCTGTTTCTCATTTATATAAATTCCTTGTTTGAACTTAATTTCAAAGGTACACCTACTGCTTTCGCTGATGACGTAGGTTTCTCATATGGTTCAGATAGTCGTCTTGATTTGATAGCTAACATAAATTGGGATCTTAATCTTTTGCGGATCTGGTTCCTAGTTCATAACTTAGTTATGAGCCCAAAGACTAAAGTAATGTATTTTAGTTTGTCCCCTAGACTGGATCTGGATGTCAATATTCATTTCCATAGTCCTAAATGCGAAAGGTTCAAATTGTGTACATGTTTTTGCTCATCAGTTACATCATCTAACACATTTGATTGTGATGAAATCTGTGATGACAAATGTTTCTTAATCGAGAAAGTTAAAGAATTTAAGTACCTAGTTCTTACTATAGACTCAAGAATGAATTTTGGGTCTCATATAGAAACTTTAAGAAATTATTTACGTTGCACACTGAGACATTTTTATTTCCTAAGTAATGTTTGTTCTTCTACGTTACTTAAAGCTATTTATTACGGGATCTTTCATTCAAAATTACAATATGGCATTACTTGCTGGGGAGGCACGTATAAGAACAAAATGCAACCGTTGTTAGTTCTACAGAAAAATATTATACGGAAAATATGTGGCAAACGTGGCAGACATCCTAGTTACTCATTGTTTCGTGACTTAAAAATTCTTCCTGTTCGTCATTTATATTGTTTTAAAGTGCTCAAAAACTTTTTTATGAAGTCTGGAAATCGCAACTTTCGCTTGATTTCAAATTATAATTTGCGTGGAAACTATTCTTACTCTGTATCTATTCCAATCTTCCATACTTCTACTTATCGTAACTTTTATAATGTTTCTTCACATCGTCTATTTAATAAACTTCCTTTATCCTTGAAGATGATCACTATACCTGGAATGTTTCTTAAGTTGGTTAAAAATTGGCTTTTCAATTTCAATTTCGTCTCTATTGAACGGTTGTTTTCTGGCTTTATGGCTTAAAAATTGTTTACTTTATAAAAAATTTATCTTTCGCTTTAAGATGTTTTCAAAATGTTAATGTAAATTTTTACGAATTTCTGAATTTTAATAATTAATCTTTTGCTTTAAGATGTTTTCAAAATGTTAATGTTAATTTTTACGAACTTCTGAATTATATTTCTGGGTCACCCCACCCAATTTAAAATACTTATATTAGAATTATATAATCTATAGTGTGGCATTCAATACTTTTTTTATTATTATCTCATAATACGAAAATCGAATGTCATTTAAATTTCTAGATATAATAGTTATACAAAAATGTTGTCTAAGACCTGCGCTACATTACTGAAATTTATAAATAAAAAATTTATCTATCTATCTACCTATCTATACTTTCCCATGACTCTTAGACCATTAGCTCATGTGGCTTTGTTCTTCTTAATCTCCGGACATTGCTTTTCGTATTGGCTCTAGTTTCGATTATTCCAGCATGAGTTGAAACATGGCCCTCTGATGAACAGTTTTCCAAGCGCCAGCAGAAGCTGGAAAGAAGACGAGCGGCAAAGGCTCAGTGCAATGAAGACACCAGAGTGGCCGAAGGCACTAAATCAAGTTGCAAACCTTTGGTGATGGCAGCGAAAAGGGACTGGTCGGAAGAAGTCTCACCCACCAATTCAGGACGGTCTCCCGTAACTGAAGTCACCCCAACCTCTGCAAACGCGAACAGATTCAAAAGAAAGAAGGTTTCCGGGAGTTCTGCCAAACTTCCTGTTGGTCTAACTAGAAAGTCGGTGAATGAAACGAAAAATGAGGAAGGCTTGCAGATTCGGTCCACGGACACTGGTTAGATAGGACGAAGCCAGGACGGTAAAAACACCTAGAGGTCCAACCGAGACATTGGTGAATGTAACCGTGATTGCTAGTCAGTCTAGTGTCTAGTCCACGGGCACTGACCGGACGGGAAAGAGCCTCGAAAGGAGCAAAATCCGTCGAAATGAAAGACGGCTACTCTATTAAAGAGTGGCTGTCTCGCATTTCAAAGTGCACATCTGTAAGGCTGGCAATGACAACATCATGACCACCACAGAGCGCAAACACTGTAAAGATCATCTATGGGAGGTGGCTATGGCTGGGAATACACAAGTTTAGTTTGAGGGATGTTGTTTGGAGGACGGAACCTGTTTAGTCAAGTGCTCTAATCAGCAGACCGCTGACTGGCTACGTACCTCTGTGCCTGAAATACCTCCTCCAAAACTCCTCTTTTGAGATTTTCAGGGCACCGCGCCGATTTTAACGAAAGCCATCTACTTTATCCCGGCGCAATTCAGGAATAATGAAGATGTGCTTCAACGTCTCGTTACCGATGATGATGGTATCGACACTACAAATTGGAAACTTTAGTTTCACAAGGAGGCAAGGAATCGGGATAATGAAGAAGGTTCTTATCTTGTTGTGGGAGTGGATCAAGCTTCTGTTGTGGTCATCTAAGCTAGGTACGGCTCCCGTCTGCATTTTCATCTTCTAGCGATTCATTTCCAATTTGATTCCAATCGGTGAAAATGATGGATGGATAACTTGTATTTATCAATGATAATAACTCAGATAAACCTTCAACATTCTAGGGCTGCTACTGCACTCCTATGTAGCAGGTTTTCCGTGTTGAATACAAAAACTCACCTTGTAACAATCCAAGAGCCAGGGGCTGGGAAGGGCCGAGTTCTTGGTCTTGGAGGGCTACGAGACTTCAATATTCTCTATGACGAACGGTCTGACTTACCCCGGACCTCTCTCATCATACCGAGCTCTTTTGCAGCAACTTAATTTCATCATTTTTGTGGTCAAGACCTGGTTGCGGCTATGGTAAACTACGAAACCAACGGTGAGTGGCAAACTTTCTTCGTTGCGTCAGTTTACTTTCCCTGGAACTCCATTTTACCCACTCTCTCTAGACAGGTTGTGGATTTTGGTTGAGTTCTGTGAATGCCGGAAGTTGGGGCTCATCTTGTGCTGTGGTGCTAACGCCCAAAACATAGTTTGGGGAAGCACCAAATGCAACATGAGAGGCAACCATCTTCTTAGTTACATACTATGTTCTGACTAAGACATTAACAATGTTGGCAATAGGCCAACTTTTGTTACGGCTATACGACAGGACTAAATTCACTTGACACTATCTAGCAGATATGCCAAGGAGATTACCAGCTGGAAAGTGTTGCTGGACGTGTCACTCTCAGACCACAGATATATTGAATTCCATGTAGCAAATGTGGTTCCCACTCCCTTAATTGGTAATCTCGTCAAAACTCTACCTAAGCTCTCAACACCAAAAGTAGTGGAAGATGCAGTTCTTGAAGTGAATTGTTACAAGTAGCTTCGAGCTGGCATGTCCAGCTAGACAATTGCCTAGTAGATCTTTGGTTCCGTGGTGGAACAGTGAACTACAGAAAAATCGCAGGGAAACCAGAAGTATTCTGAATAGGTCCCTTAAGACCAAATCAAAGGTCGACTGGAACCTGTATCGATATAAACAGAACGACTTTAAAAGGTTAATTCTAAGATCAAAGAATGCTTCTTACAAAGAATTCTGTGAAAGTATAGAAACACTAAGTGAGACTAGTCGACTTGCCAAAGCCCTTAAAAAGAGCAAGGTAAACAAACTAAAAACTCTCAGGAAATTAGACGGTTCCTATGCCGAGTCTAAAGCAGAGACACTCAGTCTTATGCTGGAAACTCATTTTCCAGAAAACCAGGTATCAATTGGACCACAGCAATCTATTTCCCTTAGATCAGGTGAATCCCATAAATCCACTCGACGTAGCTGGTACACGTCATCGTTAGTTGCTACTGACGAAGCCATCAAATATGCCGTGGCATCTTTTGACAGTTTCAAGTCACCTGGCACTGACGGTGTTTACCCAGCTATGTTGCAGGAAAGTATAAACCTTTTGCTACCTACTTTGAAAAATATTTTCACTGTTAGTTTGGCTCTAGCGTATACTTATACCAACTCCATGGCAAAGTGTTAGAGTCGCCTTCATACCAAAAGTTGGTAAGCAAGACTACTCACTCGCCCTTCCTGTTTAAAACGCTGGAAAGAATGGTTGAGATTTACATTCGTAAAACCTCACTCCATACACACACTCTGTCTCAGATGCAACATGCTTACCAAAGAGGAAAGTCTTGTGAGACCGCACCTCAAAATCTTGTAAAAAGGATTGAATGCGAATTATGTTCACAATGTCGAAAGGCTTATAAAAAAATAGCTTTATTAATCATCATATAAATTACACGTATGAACATATAACAACTTGTTAGCCACGGCTTCTATATTGACTCTGTTGACTGTGTTGACTGTCTGCATTCGACGTTCTTTATATCAATCCGTTATTACCGGGTCAGCTTTTAGTGAACTCTTACGAGTCCAATCGATTGCCAAACCAAAGCTCGTGTTGGGTTTCGTTGTATTGGCAGACGCTGACGTTGGTTTTTTGTTAACTGCAGCGGTGGGAACATCCGTTGCTGGTTGGTTCGCTGACCTTGATATAACCTCTCCCTTATTAAGATGAAAACTCTCCTGAGTTATATAGAATCTACGTTTGAGTTCCTTTGATTTTATATCCTACTAATATTATAAACGTGAAAGTTTCTATGTGTGGATGTATGTTTGTTACTCTTTCACGCAAAAACTACTGAATGGATTTTACTTAAACTTTCCAATAATATAGCTTATACATCAGAGTAACACATAGGCTACAATTTATCCCTAAATTCCTACGGGAAGGGGAACTTATAAACTACAACACCGATTGCAAAAAATTTTCCACTGTAAGAATGCTTCATTATCCCCGAGTAACATAAAAACTAATTCATCCCCATATTCCTACGGTTCCCTATATTCCCACGGTAGCAGGAACGTATACGGGAACTTTGACACTACAGTACCGATTTCAAAAATTCTTTCACCGTTAGAATTCTACATTATCCCCGAGTAACAAAAAAACTAGTTCATCCCCATATTCCTACGGTTCCCTATATTCCCACGGGAGCAGGAACGTATACGGGAACTTTGACACTACAGCACCGATTTCAAAAATTCTTTTACCCTCAGAATGCTACACTATCCCCGAGTAACATAAAAACTAATTCATCTCCATATTCCTACGGTTCCCTATATTCCCACGGGAGCAGGAACGTATACGGGAACTTTGACACTACAGCACCGATTTCAAAAATTCTTTAACCCTTAGAATGCTACACTATCCCCGAGTAACATAAAAATTAATTTATCATAGCAGGAGCGTATATGGGAACTTTGACACTACAGCACCGATTTCAAAAATTCTTTCACCGTTAGAATGCTACATTTTCCCCGAGTAACATAAAAACTAATTCATCCCCATATTCCTACGGTTCCCTAGCAGGAACGTATACGGGAACTTTGACACTACAGCACCGATTTCAAAAATTCTTTCATCGTTAGAATGCTACACTATCCCCGAGTAACAGAAAAACTAATTCATCCCCACATTCCTACGGTTCCTTATATTCTCACAGGAGTAGGAACGTATACGGGAACTTTGACACTACAGCACCGATTCCAAAAATTCTTTCACCCTTAGAATGCTACACTATCCCCGAGTAACATAAAAACTAATTCATCCCCATATTCCTACGGTTCCCTATATTCCCACTGGAGCAGGAACGTATACGGGAACTTTGACACTACAGCACCGATTTCAAAAATTCTTTCACCGTTAGAATCCTACACTATCCCCGAGTAACATAAAAACTAGTTCATCCCCATATTCCTACGGTTCCCTATATTCCCACGGGAGCAGGCACGTATACGGGAACTTTGACACTACAGCACCGATTTCAAAAATTCTTTCACCGTTAGAATGCTACACTATCCCCGAGTAACATAAAAACTAATTCATCCCCATATTCCTACGTGAGCAGGAACGTATACGGGAACTTTGACACTACAGCACCGATTTCAAAAATTCTTTCACCGTAAGAATGCTACACTATCCCCGAGTAACATAAAAACTAATTCATTCCCATATTCCTACGGTTCCCTATATTCCCACGGGAGCAGGAATGTATACGGGAACTTTGACACTACAGCACCGATTTCAAAAATTCTTTCACCGTTAGAATGCTACACTATCCCCGAGTAACATAAAAACTAATTCATCCCCATATTCCTACGGTTCCCTATATTCCCACGGGGGCAGGAACATATACGGGAACTTTGACACTACAGTACCGATTTCAAAAATTCTTTCACCGTTAGAATGCTAGACTATCCCCGAGTAACATAAAAACTAATTCATCCCCATATTCCTACGGTTCCCTATATTCCCACGGGAGTAGGAACGTATACAGGAACTTTGACACTACAGCACCGATTTCAAAAATTCTTTCACCGTTAGAATCCTACACTATCCCCGAGTAACATAAAAACTAATTCATCCCCATATTCCTACGGGAGCAGGAACGTATACGGGAACTTTCACACTACAGGACCGATTTCCAAAATTCTTTCACCGTTAGAATCCTATACTATCCCCGAGTAACATAAAAACTAATTCATCCCCATATTCCTACGGTTCCCTATATTCCCACGGGAGCAGGAACGTATACGGGAACTTTGACACTACAGCACCGATTTCAAAAATTCTTTCACCGTTAGAATGCTACACTATCCCCGAGTAACATTAAAACTAATTCATCCCCATATTCCTACGGTTCTCTATATTCCCACGGGGGCAGGAACGTATACGGGAACTTTGACAATACAGCACCGATTTAAAAAATTCTTTCACCGTTAGAATGCTACACTACCCCCGAGTAACATAAAAACTAATTCATCCCCATATTCCTACGGTTCCCTTTATTCCCACAGGAGCAGGAACGTATACGGGAACTTTAACACTACAGCACCGATTTCAAAAATTCTTTCACCGTTAGAATGCTACACTATCCCCGAGTAACATAAAAACTAATTCATCCCCATATTCCTACGGTTCCCTATATTCCCACGGGAGCAGGAACGTATACGGGAACTTTGACACTACAGCACCGATATCAAAAATTCTTTCACCCTTAGAATGCTACACTATCCCCGAGTTACATAAAAACTAATTCACCCCCATATTCCTACGGCTCCCTATATTCCCACTGGAGCAGAAACGTATACGGGAACTTTGACACTACAGCACCGATTTCAAAAATTCTTTCACCGTTTGAATCCTACACTATCCCTGAGTAACATTAAAACTAATTCATCCCCATATTAATACGGTTCCCTATATTCTCACAGGAGCAGGAACGTATACGGGAACTTTGACACTACAGCACCGATTTCAAAAATTCTTTCACCCTTAGAATGCTACACTATCCCCGAGTAACATAAAAACTAATTCATCCCCATATTCCTACGGTTCCCTATATTCCCACTGGAGCAGGAACGTATGCGGGAACTTTGACACTACAGCACCGATTTCAAAAATTCTTTCACCCTTAGAATGCTACACTATCCCCGAGTAACAAAAAAACTAATTCATCCCCATATTCCTACGGTTCCCTATATTCCCACGGGAGAAGGAACGTATACGGGAACTTTGACACTACAGCACCGATTTCAAAAATTCTTTCACCGTTAGAATGCTACACTATCTCCGAGTAACATAAAGACTTATTCATCCCCATATTCCTACGGGAGCAGGAACGTATACGGGAACTTTGATACTACAGCACCGAATTCCAAAATTCTTTCACCCTTAGAATGCTACACTATCCCCGAGTAACCTAAGAACTTATTCACCCCCATATTCCTACGGTTCCCTATATTCCCACTGGAGCAGGAATATATACGGGAACTTTGATACTACAGCACCGATTTCAAAAATTCTTTCACCGTTTGTATCCTACACTATCCCCGAGTAACATAAAAACTAATTCATCCCCATATTCCTACGGTTCCCTATATTCCCATGGGAGCAGGAACGTGTACGAGAACTTTGACACTACAGCACCGATTTCAAAAATTCTTTCACCCTTAGAATGCTACACTATCCCCGAGTAACATAAAAACTAATTCACCCCCATATTCCTACGGCTCCCTATATTCCCATTGGAGCAGGAACTTATACGGGAACTTTGACACTACAGCACCGATTTCAAAAATTCTTTCACCGTTTGAATCCTACACTATCCCTGAGTAACATTAAAACTAATTCATCCCCATATTCCTACGGTTCCCTATATTCTCACAGGAGCAGGAACGTAAACGGGAACTTTGACACTACAGCACCGATTTCAAAAATTCTTTCACCCTAAAAATGCTACACTATCCCCGAGTAACATAAAAACTAATTCATCCCCATATTCCTACGGTTCCCTATATTCCCACTGGAGCAGGAACGTATACGGGAACTTTGACACTACAGCACCGATTTCAAAAATTCTTTCACCGTTAGAATCCTACACTATCCCCGAGTAACATAAAAACTAGTTCATCCCCATATTCCTACGGTTCAATATATTCCCACGGGAGCAGGAACGTATACGGGAACTTTGACACTACAGCACCGATTTCTAAAATTCTTTCACCGTTAGAATGCTACACTATCCCCGAGTAACATAAAAACTTATTCATCCCCATAGTCCTACGGGAGCAGGAACGTATACGGGAACCTTGATACTACAGCACCGATTTCTAAAATTCTTTCACCCTTAGAATGCTACACTATCCCCGAGTAACCTTAGAACTAATTCACCCCCATATTCCTACGGTTCCCTATATTCCCACTGGAGCAGGAACGTATACGAGAACTTTGATATTACAGCACCGATTTCAAAAATTCTTTCACCGTTTGAATCCTACACTATCCCCGAGTAACATAAAAACTAATTCATCCCCATATTCCTACGGTTCCCTATATTCCCACTGGAGCAGGAACGTATACGGGAACTTTGACATTACAGCACCGATTTCAAAAATTCTTTCACCGTTAGAATGCTACACTATCCCCGAGTAACATAAAAACTAATTCATCCCCATATTTGTACGGTTCCCGTTATTCTCACTTGAGCAGGAACGTATACGAGAACTTTGACACTACAGCACCGATTTCAAAAATTCTTTCACCGTTAGAATGCTACACCCGAGTAACATAAAAACTAATTCATCCCCATATTCCTACGGTTCGCTATATTCCCACGGGAGCAGGAACGTATACGGGAACTTTGACACTACAGCACCGATTTCAAAAATTCTTTCACCGTTAGAATGCTACACTTCCCCCGAGTAACATAAAACCTAATTCATCCCCATATTCCTACGGTTCCCTATATTCCCACAGGAGCAGGAACGTATACGGGAACTTTGACACTACAGCACCGATCTCAAAAATTCTTTCACCCTTAGAATGCTACAGTATCCCCGAGTAACATAAAAATTAATTCATCATCATATTCCTACGGTTCCCTATATTCCCACGGGAGCAGGAACGTATACGGGAACTTTGACACTACAGCACCGATTTCAAAAATTCTTTCACCGCTAGAATGCTACACTTCCCCCGAGTAACATAAAACCTAATTCATCCCCATATTCCTACGGTTCCTTATATTCCCACAGGAGCAGGAACGTTTACGGGAACTTTGACACTACAGCACCGATCTCAAAAATTCTTTCACCCTTAGAATGCTACACTATCCCCGAGTAACATAAAAACTAATTCATCATCATATTCCTACGGTTCCCTATATTCCCACGGGAGCAGGAACGTATACGGGAACTTTGACACTACAGCACTGATTTCAAAAATTCTTTCACCGTTAGAATGCTACACTATCCCCGAGTAACATAAAAACTAATTCATCCCCATATTCCTACGGTTCGCTATATTCCCACGGGAGCAGGAACGTATACGGGAACTTTGACACTACAGCACCGATTTCAAAAATTCTTTCACCCTTAGAATGCTACACTATCCCCGAGTTACATAAAAACTAATTCATCCCCATATTCCTACGGTTCCCTATATTCCCACGGGAGCAGGAACGTATACGGGAACTTTGACACTACAGCACCGATTTCAAAAATTCTTTCACCGTTAGAATGCTACACTATCCCCGAGTAACATAAAAACTAATTCATCCCCATATTCCTACGGTTCCCTATATTCCCATGGGAGCAGGAACGTAAACGGGAACTTTGACACTACAGCACCGATTTCAAAAATTCTTTCACCGTAAGAATGCTACACTATCCCCGAGTAACATAAAAATTTATTCATCCCCATATTCCTACGGGAGCAGGAACGTATACGGGAACTTTGATACTACAGCACCGATTTCCAAAATTCTTTCACCCTTAGAATGCTACACTATCCCCGAGTAACCTAAGAACTAATTCACCCCCATATTCCTACGGTTCCCTATATACCCACTGGAGCAGGAACGTATACGGGAACTTTGACACTACAGCACCGATTTCAAAAATTCTTTCACCCTTAGAATGCTACACTATCCCCGAGTTACATAAAAACTAATTCATCCCCATATTCCTACGGTTCCCTATATTCCCACGGGAGCAGGAACGTATACGGGAACTTTGACACTACAGCACCGATTTCAAAAATTCTTTCACCGTTAGAATGCTACACTATCCCCGAGTAACATAAAAACTAATTCATCCCCATATTCCTACGGTTCCCTATATTCCCATGGGAGCAGGAACGTAAACGGGAACTTTGACACTACAGCACCGATTTCAAAAATTCTTTCACCGTTAGAATGCTACACTATCCCCGAGTAACATAAAAACTAATTCATCCCCATATTCCTACGGTTCCATATATTCCCACGGGAGCAGGAACGTATACGGGAACTTTGACACTACAGCACCGATTTCAAAAATTCTTTCACCCTTAGAATGCTACACTATCCCCGAGTAACATAAAAACTAATTCACCCCCATATTCCTACGGCTCCCTATATTCCCACTGGAGCAGGAAGTATACGGGAACTTTGACACTACAGCACCGATTTCAAAAATTCTTTCACCGTTTGAATCCTACACTATCCCTGAGTAACATTAAAACTGATTCATCCCCACATTCCTACGGTTCCCTATATTCTCACAGGAGCAGGAACGTATACGGGAGCTTTGACACTACAGCACCGATTTCAAAAATTCTTTCATACTTAGAATGCTACACTATCCCCGAGTAACATAAAAACTAATTCATCCCCATATTCCTACGGTTCGCTATATTCCCACGGGAGCAGGAACGTATACGGGAACTTTGACACTACAGCACCGATTTCAAAAATTCTTTCACCGTAAGAATGCTACACTATCCCCGAGTAACATTAAAATTTATTCATCCCCATATTCCTACGGGAGCAGGAACGTATACGGGAACTTTGATACTACAGCACCGATTTCCAAAATTCTTTCACCCTTAGAATGCTACACTATCCCCGAGTAACCTAAGAACTAATTCACCCCCATATTCCTACGGTTCCCTATATACCCACTGGAGCAGGAACGTATACGGGAACTTTGACACTACAGCACCGATTTCAAAAATTATTTCACCGTTTGAATCCTACACTATCGAATTATTACAAAATATTTTAACAAAGAAAAAAATTTTTTTATTAAAAAAAAATTTATGTTGAAGATCGAAAAGATCACCACAACTCCATAATGCGTTTCGCCCAGGCACGGCAATTGGGCTCATCAGTTAGATGTTTGCCGTACCCTTCTAAGACGCAAACTACGTTCGGATTACAAGAAATGAAACAATAAAACTATCTTTATTTGTTTTCTTTTTTTATTTAATTAACACAAATCGAATACAGTTTGGGACAAGAGAATCGAACTTTATGACATGAATGTTAGGAGAGAACTGATTAAGAATTATTAATATTTCTCAAGCTATGCAGATTGCATAGCTTGCAGTTATTAGAGTGCTCGTGTCTGTTTGTAAGTGGAGCTCTGACACAAAAAATGCGCAAACTGCGAATTTAGCATTTATTTATCTTTTTAGGAATTGTTGTGAAACAAAATATGCAGAGTGCATATTTTGCAATGAGTTTATTTTTCTTGTGAAATTTTGAAACAAAATATGCAGAGCGCATATTTTCAATGAGTTTATTTTTTCTTGTGAAACTTTGAAACAAAATATGCAGAGTGCATATTTTGTGATTAGGTAAATATTCAATCAAATGATATTTACGTGGGGGTTATAGTTGATGCTATAACTCCCCCCGTGTTTGTCTGAGGCTCCGACGAAGCATTTTCAAACATAATTTTTCCATTTTTTGTTTTACAATTTTTCTTAAAAATTAATATAATTACAACTATCAACATCAATAGGGTTACAGTTTGGATGCCCCATGTTGTGACATGTTTCACATGATTTTGGTATTCAATATACTTAATTTTATCTTTATTTTTAATGTTATTTGTATTTAGTTCTTCTAAATCTAAATTAAAAAATGTTACATTTTCTTTTATTTTGGTTAGAAAGTTAGGTAATATTATATGATCATGAATCTTTTTTTCTAAATTTTCAAACATTAAGTTATTGATATTTATTTTACAATTTTCTATTTTTATAAGTTTATTACCTTCAATATTAATTTTCAGATCATTACAATTTTGAATAATATATGTATTTTTAATATTCTTTGTAACAATTATTCCTTTAGTAATTTCGCTTATTTCCTCTTTGTCTTGAATCTGCATGTTACAATTAGCTTCTTCCATTTTAATTATGTTTTTAATACAATTATCATTGATCTCTATTAAATTAGATTTAAGATCATCTTTTACTGTACTATAATATATGTTTTTGTTTTTATCTACAAGGATAATTTTTTCTTTCGTGTGCAAGGATTTGTTTTGTTTGTTTGGTATAGGTTCAATTAGTATTTCTGATAAATCTGTTTCTGTAAGCTGGGGAATCGACAAAATGATTACGATTTGGTTTTTATAAAACGTTACCGCGACTTTAATGTATTGGAATGATTCGGGGTTGGGGATCATTTCTACTTCTTTAGGAGTTAAGATGTTTCTCGTGAGAATACCTAATCTACTTGTCATTATTACTTGATCAATATCATCAATGTGATTTTTCAGTAAGTTAATATCATAATTGAGCTGGTAGACATATTGTATATACCGCATTTCTTCTTCTAGTGTAATTATTTTAGTAGGTTTCTATTTTATATTGTTGGGTTGTTATATGTTTCGTAATATTTTTTACTTGGTTAGAAATATCTTCGTTTATCTTGATTTGTTTGTTGTCTTCGTAAATAATGTTCTTTATATTGAGGTTTACATTATCAAGTTTCGACTGTATTGCTGTCTCATCGTCGCTGTCCATAGTACCAGCGATAAATTTAAGTCCCTGACCTAAAATATTAACTAGTGCTCTCTTGGTTTTAAGTGGGGTTTCAAAAAGTTTATTTTGTTCTCTAAAAGGTTGAAATTATGTTTAATAGTACTAAGCATTGGTCCTATAATATTTGCTTTGGGTTCTAATTTTTCTATATTCTTGTTGATTTGGTATTTGGTTACTTCATATTCGGTAATATTTACTATATGTAAGACCTTAAAATGGTTCTTTATTAATTTCCTTTCTCTCAGTTTAATAGGAATATATCCGTCATTGTTTGTTATATCTTGTATCTCTATTGATTGTGTATTGGTTTGTAGAAAGATGGTGAAGATGATGAATATGATTGTCGGCATCATCATTACCTGCAATGAGTTTGAAATGGGTTTCAGTTTTTTTTCTATGTATTATTTAGTTTTTCTGGAATTTTCTTTTTTTTCTGACATGAGTTTTATAGTATTTCAGACCTGTCTTTTCATCTTTAACGTGTTCTCTATCTATCAAATCTGTGTTAATTTTTCTATACTTCGAATGGTTCTTACCTCCTCTAATTTCTTTTATATAGTTAACACCTGGTTCTAATTCTACGTCACTTCTATCTTTGTTCATAATACTAATAGTTTTCTCCTTTTTTTCAACCATCCGCTTGAATATGTCTTCATATTCTTCATCTTTAACTTTTCCTTGTATAAACATAAAGTCTAAAGGCTTATGGTTTGTAGTCGAATGGATTGTGTTATTATAAAACCCGTTAATTAAAATCATTTGTTCTTCTATAGGAAGATGCTTTTTTGTATGTTTTAGTAATCTTAAGTGTTCATTAATAGTGTTATGAAGCCTTTCAATGTATGCATTACTGTTATGGTTTGAATTTGAAGTAAAATGAATTTCAATATTTTTTTCACCTAAAAATTCTTTCATAAGTTTTGATTTCATTCCTAATTCATTATCTGTCACTATTTTATTTATATTTCCGTAAACACTAATATATTTAAGTAAAGCTTTTCTGAACTCTGATTCTTTGCGACTGTCCAATTTGACGAACAATGCGGTTTTACTAAACTTGTCTATGATTGTGGCAAAAATGGATTTATTTATTGAATAGAAAACATCTAAATGGATTATTTGATTAGGTTTTGTAGGAGTTTCCGTTATTTTATAAAGAACTTTAGTGGGTTTTCTTTCATACTTTTCTAGAATACAAATTTCACAATTGTTAATAAATTCTGTAATTTTAGCTTTCATTTTAGGGTAATAATATTGTCCCTTTTATAAAAGATTTTGTAATTATATTCTCCTAACTGGAGCTTCCAACGTATTAATTTACCGTTAGGTTCTCTTAAATTGTCTAACCAAACCAAAGGTTGGTGGTCTGTAAACAATTTTATTTCTCTTCCAAAAATATATGGTCTGAATTGTTTCAAACACCAAACTATGCTAAGGAGCTCTTTTTCTATAGTTGAATAGTTAACTTCGTGCTCATTTAGTGTGCGAGATACGAATGCAATTGGTTAATTTTCCTGCGACAATACTCCTCCTATAGCGTATTGGCTTGCATCAGTAGTGACCTCAAATATTTTGTTGAAGTCTGGGTATATCAGTATTGGTGACGTAACCAATTTATTTTTAAGCGTTTCAAAACTTTGTACATATTTTATATCGTGAATATCAATTTTTGCGTTTTTCTTGAGATATTTTGTCATGGGTTTTGCAATTTCAGCGAAATTCATAATGAATTTCCTGTAGTAACCGGAAATACCTAAGAATCTCTTAATTTCCTTTTGTGTTTTGGGGATGATATAGTTCCTAATAACTTCTACTTTCTTTGTATTGGGTTGTATTCCTTCCTCGTTAACAACATGTCCCAGAAATTCTACCTCTTTCCTCAAAAATTCACATTTGTCCAACTGAATTTTTAATTTGGCCTGTTTGAGTTTTGAAAATATGGACTTAAGGTTTTTGATATGTTCATCGAGTCCATTAGAGAAGACAATAATGTCATCCATATAGACCAAACATTTAGTTCCGATATGTTCTCTTAATACTATGTCCATAAGTCTTTGGAATGTACTGGGGGCGTTTTTTAGCCCAAACGGCATTCTACGGAATTCGTAGTGTCCGTTATCAACAGAGAATGCAGTTTTTTCAACATCTGCTTCATGCATCTCTATTTGATGAAATCCGCTTCTTAAATCGATTGTCGAAAAGTAATTGCTTTTTCCCAATTTGTCTAATATTTCATCAATATTAGGAATTGGGTAGCGATCATCTACCGTTTTCTCATTTAATTTTCGATAGTCGATAACCAATCTCCATTTGGTTTTCCCCGACGCATCTTGTTTTTTGGGGACGACCCATACAGGACTATTGTAAGGGCTGGAGCTTGGTTGAATTATGTTGTTTTCTAACATTTCTTGAATTTGTTTCTGTATCTCGATTTTATGAATGTAGGGATACCTATAAATTTTACTTTTTATTGGAGTATTGTCGGTGGTTTTTATACTATGTTTTATTTTGTTTGTAAAAGTAAGTGGTTCTGAATTACTAAATATTTCTTTAAATTGTTGTATAAGTTTCTTGAGATGTTGTTCTTCTTCTATATTAAGGTGTTCTACTCTAATTTGTGTAATTACGTTATTGTTAGGATTCCGATTGATTTCATGAGGTTCGACGTTATCAAAGTTATATATTTCTGCGATTTCTGTTGTCTTAAAAGGCTTATATAAATCTATTACGTGGGGTTTATTATCTGTATTTAATATTTTGGTTCTTGCTTTAAAGTTTTCAACATTACAAATACCTTCTAAAACTGTTATATGTTCATTTAACTTTAGTTCATTAATTAATGTATGCCCTGATTTCTGTTTTACTGGGATTTTATAGTAATGTTCCCCTGGATCTATTTGATATAATGTATTCCCTTTAATATGGTTAAAATTTAATTTAATTTCAGTATTGTTAATTTTAATCCACTTGTTTTTATAATTTATCTCTGCGTCATACTTTAATAGTATGTCATTTCCTATCAACCCGTCGTATTTTTCGTGGAAGTTGTAAATAAAAAATTCCAATTTATCTTTTGAGTTTCCAAATTCCTTGAAACAATCTACTATTATCTTTTCCGTTATCAAAGTTTCTTTATTTAGTGATTTTAAAGCTATTGGTTTGATTAGTTTAATGAGTGAATAATTCTTAAATATTTGAGGGTTAACTATCGAGTTCGAAGCACCGGTGTCTATTTAGAATTTTTTGTCTTTTATCATTATGTAACAGAGTGTGTTTGGGCTGTTTCCGGAAAATTTCCGATATCGATGGCACACTGATGATTGACTTCCATTGGTTCTACTCGGTTATTGGTGATTGATGATTTTTGAATATTTTGGTTAGGGTTAGGGGTTCTAGTGTAATCATTGGGACTATTATTATTATTGTACGGATTATAAGTTTGATTGTGGTTAATGTTTTGATATTTATTATTTGAGGAAGCATGAGCAAAATTGGAATATCCTGCATTTGGATTTCGGGAATAAGCGTTACTTGAATAGGGATTTCCGTAATTCGGATAGTTGTTATTATAAGAATATCTAAAATTGTTATTACGGTTATAACTATTTCCAGAACTTGAATTTCCTGTATTAGAGTTTTTAAAACTAGTATTCTGACTTCGTGAAGGTAAATTATTCTGAATTTGTTCCCTTTTTGGGTAAAAATTTGTATCATTCTTGTAATTAGATTTGCTGTTGTATCCTGAGATTGCATTTCTATTCATATCCCTTTCCCTATTATTATTTACATGGTCTATTTGGCGTTTCCCTGATTGTGAGAAATATGCGTAACCTGATTCGTGTAGAATGTTGATGGCTTCTTCTAAAGTCTTTGGATTTCTACAATAAAGCAATGAGCGCATTGGCTCTGGTAACTTGGCTTTATATATATGTAAAGCAGATTGTATGTTCTGTGTAATGTTAACTTCTGAAGTTGCACTGTTTGCATCAAAAATTTGTTTAGTTTAATTGTTGAGTCTTCTTAAAATATGTTTGATTTGGTTATAAAATTCTACACTATTGTTTCTAAATGTGGCTCCTCTTAGCTCATCAAACAATTCTTCTAAAGTTCGTCTGTCGCCAAAGTTATTAATTAAAATTGTCTTTATTTCGTTCCATGTAGTAACATGGTTATTAATTTCGACAACTTCCCTTGCTCTGCCTTTTAGTTTAGCTCTTATTTTATCAGAAAAAATACTTTGGCTCAGTTCATCGTATTTTATTAAAAGTGGGTGGACTTTATCTATAAGATCTAGAAAATTCTGAAGATCAAGGTATTCGCCATGGAATTCTGGCAAACTAGATAAGTATTTGAGTGGGTTTACATTTAAAGAAAGCATGTTATTTTGCGGAGAGGAAGAAGAGTTGTATTCGGGAAAACTACCGCGAGATTCTAAGTCTTGATGGAATTGGTTAACTATCTCGGTGATTGCCTCTGACTGGCTTTTTAATCTATTAAGTTCTTCACTTGGATTCGACATGTATATAGACAGAGGAAATAAGTTTACATTTATATATTTATATTTTCAAAGAAGCATTAAAGTGGATAACACTAAATAGTAATTTTCACAAAAAAAAAAAAAAAAAACATATAGGGTAGAGGTACCTGTTTCCAAACAGCTCCAGTAGTCTAGTCGAACACTTTTGCGAATTCCGTTTCAAACAGCCGTCGATTCTCTGTTTCCAAACAGCTCCAGTAGTCTAGTCGAACACTTTTGCGAATTCCGTTTCAAACAGCCGTCGGCGTCGATTCTCTGCAAGTATTTGTAAATCGTTAAAGTAGATAGTTGGATGGGTTTCCGGGTGCAATTTTGAGTTCACTCCTTCTGTCTTTTTTTTTTGTATTATTTGATAAAAAAAAAAATGTTCGTTTCTTGTACTTTGTATTTTTTTTCTCTTTTTCGTAGAGACACAAATGTCAAATACCGCACTGATTTTATTGTACTAAGTTCTTTATTTTTCTTGTACTTTGTATTTTTTTTCTTTTCTCTTTTTCGTAGAGACACAAATATCAAATACCACTGATTTTATTGTACTAAGTTCTTTGTTTTTCGATTTGTGTTAATTTTCGGATCCTACCGACTGCGCCAGAAATGAAACAATAAAACTATCTTTATTTGTTTTCTTTTTTTATTTAATTAACACAATTCGAATACAGTTTGGGACAAGAGAAACGAACTTTATGACATGAATGTTAGGAGAGAACTGATTAAGAATTATTAATATTTCTCAAGCTATGCAGATTCCATAGCTTGCAGTTATTAGAGTGCTCGTGTCTGTTTGTAAGTGGAGCTCTGACACAAAAAATGCGCAAACTGCGAATTTAGCATTTATTTATCTTTTTAGGAATTGTTGTGAAACAAAATATGCAGAGTGCATATTTTGCAATGAGTTTATTTTTCTTGTGAAATTTTGAAACAAAATATGCAGAGTGCATATTTTCAATGAGTTTATTTTTTCTTGTGAAACTTTGAAACAAAATATGCAGAGTGCATATTTTGTGATTAGGTAAATATTCAATCAAATGATATTTACGTGGGGGGTTATAGTTGTTGCTATAACTATTACACCGACACTTATAAAATCCACTGCACTCACATGCATTGAATTTTATTTCTAAGCAAATATACAAGCATTATTAAACTTAGAAAGTAAACAAAAGTTTCCTTGGTTTGAAATTAATTTATTAAAAGAAGAAATAGCAAACAAGTGTTTGTTATTGTTTTTGTTTTGTCCTGGAGTTGTAATTGATTGAATTATTACAAAATATTTTAACAAAGAAAAAAAATTTTTTTATTAAAAAAATGTATGTTGAAGATCGAAAAGATCACCTCAACTCCATAATGCGTTTCGCCCGGCAATTGGGCTCATCAGTTAGATGTTTGCCGTACCCTTCTTAGGCGCAAATTACGTTCACACTACACTACACTATCCCCGAGTAACATAAAAACTAATTCATCCGCATATTCCTACGGTTCCCTATATTCCCATGGGATCAGGAACGTATACGAGAACTTTGACACTACAGCACCGATTTCAAAAATTCTTTCACCGTTAGAATCCTACACAATCCCCGAGTAACATAAAAACTAATTCATCCCCATATTCCTACGGGAGCAGGAACGTATACGGGAACTTTGACACTACAGCACCGATTTCAAAAATTCTTTCACCCTTAGAATGCTACACTATCCCCGAGTAACATAAGAACTAATTCATCCCCATATTTTTACGGTTCCCGTTATTCCCACGGGAGCAGGAACGTATACGGGAACTTTGACACTACATCACCGATTTCAAAAATTCTTTCACCGTTAGAATGCTACACTATCCCCGAGTAACATAAAACTTATTCATCCCCATATTCCTACGGTTCGCTATATTCCCACGGGAGCAGGAACGTATACGGGAACTTTTACACTACATCACCGATTTCAAAAATTCTTTCACCGTTAGAATGCTACACTATCACCGAGTAACATAAAAACTAATTCATCCCCATATTCCTACGGTTCCCTATATTCCCATGGGAGCAGGAACGTATACGGGAACTTTGACACTACAGCACCGATTTCAAAAATTCTTTCACCGTTAGAATGCTACACTTCCCCGATTAACATAAAATCTAATTCATCCCCATATTCCTACGGTTCCCTATATTCCCACTGGAGCAGGAACGTATACGGGAACTTTGACACTACAGCACCGATTTCAAAAATTCTTTCACCCTTAGAATGCTACACTATCCCCGAGTAACATAAAAACTAATTCATCCCCATATTCCTACGGTTCCCTATATTCCCATGGGATCAGGAACGTATACGAGAACTTTGACACTACAGCACCGATTTCAAAAATTCTTTCACCGTTAGAATCTTACACAATCCCCGAGTAACATAAAAACTAATTCATCCCCATATTCCTACGGGAGCAGGAACGTATACGGGAACTTTGACACTACAGCACCGATTTCAAAAATTCTTTCACCGTTAGAATGCTACACTATCCCCGAGTAACATAAGAACTAATTCATCCCCATATTTTTACGGTTCCCGTTATTCCCACGGGAGCAGGAACGTATACGGGAACTTTGACACTACAGCACCGATTTCAAAAATTCTTTCACCGTTAGAATGCTACACTTCCCCCGATTAACATAAAAACTAATTCATCCCCATATTCCTACGGTTCCCTATATTCCCACTGGAGCAGGAACGTATACGGGAACTTTGACACTACAGCACCGATTTCAAAAATTTTTACACCCTTAGAATGCTACACTATCCCCGAGTAACATAAAAACTAACTCATCCCCATATTCCTACGGTTCCCTATATTCCCACAGGAGCAGGAAGTATACGGGAACTTTGACACTACAGCACCGATTTCAAAAATTCTTTCACCGTTAGAATGCTATACTATCCCCGAGTAACATAAAAACTAATTCATCCCCATATTCCTACGGTTCCCTATATTCCCACGGGAGCAGGAACGTATAAGGGAACTTTGTTACTACAGCACCGATTTCAAAAATTCTTTCACCGTTAGAATGCTACACTATCCCCGAGTAACATAAAAACTTACTCATCCCCATATTCATACGGTTCCCTATATTCCCACGGGAGCAGGAACGTATACGGGAACTTTGACACTACAGCACCGATTTCAAAAATTCTTTCACCGTTAGAATCCTACACTATCCCCGAGTAACATAAAAACTAATTCATCCCCATATTCCTATGGTTCCCTATATTCCCACAGGAGCAGGAACGTATACGGGAACTTTAACACCACAGCACCGATTTCAAAAATTCTTTCACCTTTAGAATGCTACACTATCCCCGAGTAACATAAAAACTAATTCATCCCCATATTCCTACGGTTCCCTATATTCCCACTGGAGCAGGAACGTATACGGGAACTTTGACACTACAGCACCGATTTCAGAAATTCTTTCGCCGTTAGAATCCTACACTATCCCCGAGTAACATAAAAACTAATTCATCCCCATATTCCTACGGATCCCTATATTCCCACTGGAGCAGGAACGTATACGGGAACTTTGACACTACAGCACCGATTTCTAAAATTCTTTCACCGTTAGAATCCTAAACTATCCCTGAGTAACATAAAAACTAATTCATCCCCATATTCCTACGGTTCCCTATATTCCCACGGGGGCGGGAACATATACGGGAACTTTGACACTACAGCACCGATTTCAAAAATTCTTTCACCGTTAGAATCCTACACTATCCCCGAGTAACATTAAATTTAGTTCATCCCCATATTCCTACGGGAGCAGGACAGTATACGGGAACTTTGACACTACAGCACCGATTTCAAAAATTCTTTCACCCTTAGAATGCTACACTATCCCCGAGTAACATTAAAACTTATTCATCCCCATATTCCTACGGTTCCCTATATTCTCACAGGAGCAGGAACGTATACGGGAACTTTGACACTACAGCACCGATTTCAAAAATTCTTTCACCCTTAGAATGCTACACTATCCCCGAGTAACATAAAAACTAATTCATCCCCATATTCCTACGGATCCCTATATTCCCACTGGAGCAGGAACGTATACGGGAACTTTGACACTACAGCACCGATTTCAAAAATTCTTTCACCGTTAGAATGCTACACTATCCCCGAGTAACATAAATACTAATTCATCCCCATATTCATACGGTTCCCTATATTCCCACGGGAGCAGGAACGTATACGGGAACTTTGACACTACAGCACCGATTTCAAAAATTCTTTTACCCTAAGAATGCTACACTACCCCCGAGTAACATAAAAACTAATTCATCCCCATATTCCTATGGTTCCCTATATTCCCACGGGAGCAGGAACGTGTAAGGGAACTTTGACACTACAGCACCGATTTCAAAAATTCTTTCACCGTTAGAATGCTACACTACCCCCGAGTAACATAAAAACTAATTCATCCCCATATTCCTACGGTTCCCTATATTCCCACAGGAGCAGGAACGTATACGGGAACTTTAACACTACAGCACCGATTTCAAAAATTCTTTCACCGTTAGAATGCTACACTATCCCCGAGTAACATAAAAACTAATTCATCCCCATGTTCCTGCGGTTCCCTATATTCTCACGGGAGCAGGAACGTATAAGGGAGCTTTGACACTACAGCACCGATTTCCAAAATTCTTTCACCCTTAGAATGCTACACTATCCCCGAGTATCATAAGAACTAATTCACCCCCATATTCCTGCGGTTCCCTATATTCCCACTGGAGCAGGAACGTATAAGGGAACTTTGACACTACAGCACCGATTTCAAAAATTCTTTCATTCTTAGAATGCTACACTATCCCCGAGTTACATAAAAACTAACTCATCCCCATGTTCCTGCGGTTCCCTATATTCCCACGGGAGCAGGCACGTATACGGGAACTTTGACACTACAGCACCGATTTCAAAAATTCTTTCACCGTTAGAATGCTACACTATCCCCGAGTAACATAAAAACTAATTCATCCCCATATTCCTACGTGAGCAGGAACGTATACGGGAACTTTGACACTACAGCACCGATTTCAAAAATTCTTTCACCGTTAGAATGCTACACTATCCCCGAGTAACATAAAAACTAATTCATTCCCATATTCCTACGGTTCCCTATATTCCCACGGGAGCAGGAATGTATACGGGAACTTTGACACTACAGCACCGATTTCAAAAATTCTTTCACCGTTAGAATGCTACACTATCCCCGAGTAACATAAAAACTAATTCATCCCCATATTCCTACGGGAGCAGGAACGTATACGGGAACTTTGACACTACAGCACCGATTTCAAAAATTCTTTCACCGTTAGAATGCTATACTTCCCCCGAGTAACATAAAAACTAGTTCATCCCCATATTCCTAAGGTTCCCTTTATTCCCACAGGAGCAGGAACGTATACGGGAACTTTGACACTACAGCACCGATTTCAAAAATTCTTTCATTCTTAGAATGCTACACTATCCCCGAGTTACATAAAAACTAACTCATCCCCATATTCCTACGGTTCCCTATATTCCCACTGGAGCAGGAACGTTTACGGGAACTTTGACACTACAGCACCGATTTCAAAAATTCTTTCACCCTTAGAATGCTACACCGATTTCAAAAATTCTTTCACCGTTAGAATGCTACACTACCCCCGAGTAATATAAAAACTAATTCATCCCCATATTCCTACGGCTCCCTAAATACAACACCGATTTCAAAAATTCTTTCACCGTTAGAATGCTACACTATCCCTGTGTAAAATTAACTTTAATTCATCCACATATTCCTACAGGAACGGGAGTCCTTACTAATTTAATAAGTGTGAAAGGAGTTCTGTCTGTTTGTCGTTCTATGTTACCATCTCCCGCCCAAACAAATATACCGATTTAAATGAAATTGTAAACAAAGATTGTTCAGAACCTGAAGAAAGACATAGACTATATATTTTTTCCCTTTATTCCCACGGGAGCAGGAACGTATACGGGAACTTTTACACTACAGCACCGATTTCAAAAATTCTTTCACTGTGGGAATGCTCCATAATCCCGGAGTAACATTAACTTTAACTTATCCACATATTCCCACGAAAACGGTCACCATATTCCCACGGGAACGGGAGTCTTTACTAATATTGAAAATGCGAATGTAGCTATGTCGGTATGTTTTTCGTATGTCTCCCGTTCAAACTGCTAAACAGATTTTATTAAATTAGCTACAGAGATGGTCTAGAACATGCGGAAGGATAAAGGCTATATATCTATCCTTATATTCCCACGGGAACGGAAATGGGAATTCAAAAACTACGTTCTAAAAAGTATTTTTAACAGGGCTACAAGGTGTTGAAATAGCGGTTGAATGTTTTTTTGGAAATACCGCCATTTTTAAGGCTATAAGTTTTATTTCCTAAAAAGTTAAAAATGCTGCTGAAAGTCACTATTCCACGCGGACGAAGTCGCGGGCACAGCTAGTAAACATATAAATTATTAAACTAAGTTATTAGAACAATTATGAATCCAACATAAATATTAAACATAACATGGTTCTTATGGTTGAATTTTAATTCGTTAATGTTTTCGATATTTTCTATTTGTTTTATTATGATATCATCGAAACTTAATTGTTCCTTAGTTGTATTAAAGCTTATCTCGTAGGGGATAGTAAATCTTTCCTCAAATAGATCTTTATTGTTGGTAAAAGTGTTATTCAATATTTTGTGTTTGCAGCTGTTAAAGTTTAATAAAAAGTTTCCATTTAAAGGTGTAATTCTTTCATCACAAGTACTTGACAAATTTATATCTTTAATGTTCTTTAGCAATAACAAACCATTTTCAATTTCATTTATTTTCATTTGGTAGTTCTTCGTTTTCATACAGACAGTTAAATTTTTAAATTCTACATTTGGTTCGAGTTTATAGTATAAAGTTTCGTTTATCTTAATGATTTCTTCGTCATCTATTAATAATTCTTCAAAATTCATATTTGTTAAGGAGGTAACTAAATATTTTCTTGTCTCTATTAGTTCATTGGGTAGGTATTTTAATTATAAAAACAATTTTTTCATTTTTATACAGAGCTGTTCCAATTTTTATATTTTTTAGCTTCTCGCAACTTATGTCATATTGCATTATTTCCTCTTTACTTAAAATAATGTTTCCCATTATTCCTGTTCTACTTGAAGCAATGTTATTTTGAATGTGTTCGATACAGTCTTTTATTATTCCAATTCTTAATAATGATTCTAAGTAAATAAGTTTGTTATTCCATTTAATAGTTACCTTTTTAATATTATTGAATTGATTTAAAATTTTAAATCTATCTTTTTCAATGGTTTGTTTTAACGTTACAAAAGATTGATTAAAACTATCATTAGTGAATATTTGTTTTTTTTTCGTTTTCGTCCATTGTTCCATATAACCATTTCATACCTGTACCTTCTATGTTGCTAAGATAAGTCCTCTTTTGTGTCTGTGTGGGATAATTGTATGTAATTTGTATTTTAGTGATTCTAACTCATGAAATAAAATTTCTTTTCCGTTGTCAATTTAAATATTGGATATATCTTCTTCTGTGGGGTTTATAATGTGTAGCATGGCATCATAAATTCTTGCTATTTCAACGTTTCATAGTTTAATTTCTATGAATCCACTGTTTGAATCAATTTTTTCTATGGTCAATGTTGCGTCAATTGTCGTTGCTGTCATTAGTAGGAATACTAATATTTATTTGATCTGAAAATTTGGTTGGTCTTTTAATATTTGAAGGATGTACATTATGTAGTTTAAGTTTTCTATATCTAGGTTGTAGGTTCTTCTTTATGTCTAAGTGCTTCATAATTCCTAAATAGTCCTTCTTCTCGTTCCTCGTTATATTCTTCTCTATTTGTGTTTAGTTTATTAATAATTTTGTCCTTTATATCCTGCATGTTTGTTTTAAATTTTTGTTTATCTACTCTACCTTCTAGAACATCTATTGGTTTGAATTTTATTGCTGAATGTACTGACTTGTTATACCATTCTACACACTTATATATTTTTTCTTTTGTTTTTAATTCTGATTTTTCGGTTGTGAGTACTCTCATTTTCTCACTGATGGTGCTGTGAAGTCTCTCAATGTCTGAGTTACCTGTGTCGTGTGGCACTGTGGCTATTCGGTTTGGTGAAGTGAACTTCGATGTTCTCTTGCCTTAACAAGTCTTTAACGTTTATGCTTTGGAATTCGTTGTCTAAAATAATTTTGCTGGGTTTTCCTTTGATAGAAAAGTATAGTCGCAATATTTATTTGATAGTTAAACTATTTCTGTCTTCTAAATAGAACATAGTACAGTGTTTAGAGAATTTGTCATTTGTCAATGAAAGTGACGAAATTGTTTTTGGAGTTAGTGTAAATGTCTTTGTGTACTTGATTTATGTCACTTGACGATATTGGATGTGTTGCATATGGATCACTTAGTCTTCTAGATCTTATTTCTGATATAAATTGGGATCTCAACTTATTTCGAATGTGGTTTGCTAAACATGAGTTATTAATTAGCTCAAAAACAAAATTAATATTTTTCTGTTTGTCTCAAGCGAATTCCTTCCCAGCTGGTGCTGATATTGTCTTTCATGCTCCCGAATGTCGAAAATTCAAATTAGTGAACTGTGCTTGTTGTTCTTCTGATACCTTTCTGAGTAATCGAAATTGCAGTGACAATTTATTGTTTCTCGATTGAAACAGTTGATGAATTCATATACCTAGGCCTAATTATTGATTCTAAAATGTCTTTTTCTAACCATACTAGTTCTTTGAGAAAATGTTTCCGCTGTACACTCAGACATTTCTTTTACTTAAGAAGGGTTTGCTCATCGCAATTACTCACTTCAATTTGCTATGCAGTTTTCCATTCTAGATTGCAATATGGAATATGTTGTTGGGGTGGCTCTTATTATAATAAGATTCATCCGTTCTTGATATTACAAAAGTATATTGTGAGAAAAATCTGTTTTCGAGATTTAAAAATTCTTCCTATACGTCACCTCTACTGCTTTAAAGTTCTGGAAGCATTTTTTGTAAGGTCCGAAAATTTTAATTTTAGAATACTAGACAATCATAATCTTCGAGGTAATGTCTTGAATTTAGTCTCTATTCCTACTTTTCGCACCACAGCTTTTCGAAACTTTTACATTATATCATCTTGTCGTTTATTTAATAAAATCCCTGTCTCTCTAAAAACTCTCAGAACAGCAAATATATTTTTGAAGCAATTAAAGGCTTGGTTATATAGTTTGGGTTTTAATGATTTGGAAACACTTTTGAGTTTTCGTGTATATAGACAGTTTTTTCTGCTAACATAATATATAAATTAGTTTAAATCGCAAACTCCTCTGCGTGTTTCTCATTTTTAGTTCTCTGACCAATGACTGTGTAATTAAAATAATTTATCATTTTACTTGATCTATTTTTGTTTTGGATTTCTTCCTTAAGCATTTATTTAATAATTCTTTTAGTTACTTAAGGGTCACCCCACCCTAAGATTATTTATTGGATTTAAGTTTTGCTATGGGTTATGTGCATTTAACACTATTTTTTTTTCTAAAAATATAAAATGTACTTAGATTTCTTACTTTATTCTATGTTTATACAAAATTGTAAGAGCTGAATTTTTATTAAGAAATAAACTTACTACTACTACTACAAAAAAAGAAAAGACAGTAGAAAGCTTATTGGCGTCGCCAGCGGGCACTTATCTTTTGCCAAGCATTTAAACGTGTTAGGCATAAGTGATACCATACTCTTTGAATCTTGCGGAGAAGATGAGGACACCGCAGAGCACTTCCTCTGTGAATGTCCTTGTTTTTTTCTCTCGGATGAGGTTACAGATACTCTGTGCAGACATGGTGAGAGCTGGTAACTTAGGCTCCTTATCATGGCAGCGTCTTTTGGTTTTTCTCCGAACATCAGTAAAGCTATAACAAATAGAAGGTTGCAAACTGGTAGTACCATGATTCGGTATTTAGGCCTGAGCAGGGGCGGCAGAACACAATTTTTTTAGGTGGGGAGCATGGTAGAATAAAATAAGGTATGGTAGTTTTATTTTAGTTTTATTAAAGAATATATAATATTTCTAATTTTCATTAAGAGAGTAACTTTTGGAAAATACTATTTTTATTACTATTATTATAATAATGCGATAAATATGTATATTAAAAATAATACATGTTATGTTCAACAAACATATATAAATAATTTTTTAAAGTACCTTTATCACTGGCTCAGTGCAAATACTGCACCGCGTTTGGAATTATTTTTCACGAATCTATCAATCAATGGCTCCAAGTGGAGTGCTTTGGTTTGGTCATAGTGTATGTGTAAAGTCGCAATGTTTTTGAGTCGATCTTGCAACATAGTAGAACGAAGATAATTTTTGAGCCGCCTGAGACTCGAGAAACTCCTTTCATTAGTGCACGTGGAACCAGGTACTGTCAAAATGAGCTGAGCGAGTTTGAAAAATTCTGGGATAAGAGCTGCACACCAACAATTTTTTTTCGAGGTTACTACATCTTTTACATGTTTTAAATTTATTTGTTTCCGGCTTATAATGTCGACAAAGGTGTCCCGATCGCGAATTAACTGGTCTTCTGTGAAATCGTTGCCATAAAATTCTATAATTTTACCGACTTCAATATCTTCTACTTTTACAAAATTTTCAAGCTCATCGAGGTGACAGAGTGAACTTGAATTAAGTCGTTCTCTTAATTACGCCAGCACACAATCATAGACTTCACAATAAGTGTTTTTTAATATACTTTGGGAGTTTTAAAGACGTGCATTGAATCAGGATTAGAATCTAAACGTTTACTAACCGCCCGGATTCGCCGCAGTGCCGGTTTTCCCAAACCAAGTGCGACAGATTTCGCTTCAGCTTTTTCCCAAATCGTTTCAAATTTCGAATCTCTCATCGCCTCCAAACTAATTACTACGCCATTTACTTTTTGATGTGATTCAAGAGCGCGCAAATTCGCCCGTTGGAGCTCTTTGTTGAAAAGTTCAATCTAAATAATTAATAAAAATTAAAATTCAAAGGATTCTAATAATTGCTTCAAAAATCCGTTGGCTTTCGCTGGAACGTCAGCGGATCGACAATAGTTCTTCTTAACTCACGCGTATGTGTGCATAATGAATATTCCGTGGAACGTACGTTTTATTATATTTTTAAAAAAGAGTGGCTTAAATTAAGGAGAAAAAACCGGGAGCTGCTCTCGACGCACTGCTGAATCTTCCTCCCTTGATACCCACATCATGGGGTGTACTCTCAAGACCATTTCTAGTTTAGAGAGATGTGGTCTCTGGTACCATTCGCACTGGAGCTTTGAGGAACACGCAAGCAGCATATCTTTTGAGTCACGACAAATGGATATGCTGTCCGACACGATCATCCCATGGCTCAAACTACGTCAAGCATACACAGTCAACTTTTCTTCGGTTCAGGAGTGGTCCACTCTAGAATCTGAATCAGGAAAGGATAGTTATCGAATTTTCACAGATGGTTCCAAACCGATGATGAATCTGACGCTTGTACCTTTGTGGAGAACGATGATATACGACTGCATGCCTTTTTAGGCTCATACGAATCAGCCTTCCAAGCGAAGGTGTATGCCATTCAAATGGCTATAAGCTACGTTACGAACAATGGTTGGATGGGGAGAAGTATTTGTATTTACAGCGACAGCCAAGCTGTGCTTAAGGCCATTCTCAACTAACTACTTCGAAAGTGAGCCAGGAATGCATGAGCCCTCTGAATGCGATCGCAAGATTAAATTCCTTGAGTCTCATTTGGGTTCCGGGCCATTACGGCATAACTGGAAATGAAGTCGTCGATGAACTTGCTAGGCAAGGATCGCAAACAGCTTTCTCAGGACCTGAACCATCGCTTGGTCTGACAGCGTCCTCAATGAGGGCTTCAATATACGGTTGGATCTGTGAAGAGCACAACCGTAAATGGCATGCCTCCATTGGATGCAGACAGACCAAACGTATGCTCCCCAACGTAAGTAAGAAGACTGTAACATTTTTGCTGTCTAGTAGCAAAAATGTAGCAAGCTTATTGGGGTTGCCAGCGGGCACTTCTCTTTTGCCAAGCACTTAAACGTGTTAGGCTTAAGTGATACCACACTCTGTGAGTCTTGTGGAGAAGATGAGGACACCTCAGAGCACTTCCTCTATGCATGTCCTGCTTTTTCTCGCATGAGGTTACAGATAATCGGCGCAGACATGGTGAGAGCTGGTAACTTAGGCTCCTTATCATGGCAGCGTCTTTTGGCTTTTCTTCGAACATCTGGAAGGCTATAACAAATAGAAGGTTGCTAACTGGTAGTACAATGGACCGGTATTTAGATCTCAGTGGTCCAGCTGAATTATTTTGAAAACCACCAACAGGAATAATAATAATATAAGGAGAAAAAAAAGGACAAGAAATAATTCATAACGTTGAGTCTTTAACCGATAAATAAATGATTCAAATCACTTGGTCAGTCTCAGTCAAATAAGCAAAAATTAGTATACCTAACAGTATTCATAATTTCATAAAAAATTTTTTTGGATTGGTATATTTCCAAGTCCAGAATGGGGTGCACCGTGCACCCCATGCTCAGAAAAGTTAGGTGGGGTCTAAACCCCACCCTCCCCATACCTTCTGCCGTCCTTGGGCCTGAGTGCTCCATCTGGTATTTCAAAAACCTCCAACAGAAAAGAAAAAAAAACTTGCCTGATGAGTTTTTATACTTTCACTACTTAATTTCCTAACATTATTGTAAATTCGTATGTATTTAAATCATTTTTTTGAAAACATAGATTTCTTCAATGGGTGACTTCATAAAGAAAAAATGGAAATCTAAAACGTTTTTTTTAATCAATTCACCGTCAAAAAAGTCATGTTGAAACTCATGTCGGAATAATTGAAAGTATAGATGTAATAATGATAATAATAACTATAGTAATTGTTTAAAGTCGAAACCTCTTTTGATATCGACTGGTTGGTTCATACTTAGTTATTGTTCCTTACGACTGGTGCGGGGTAACAATAACAAGCAAACCTTGTTGAGATGGTTCTTACTAATTGCTCCTTACGACTGGTGCGGGGTAACAATAGAAAACAACCTTTTGACTTGTGAATGATAAGTGACTTTATTCTTAACTTATTATGAGTATTTATACTAATTTACATAAATGCAATTCATCAATAATTTAGTTTTGCGGGAAAAGAATTGTAATAGGATCGTGGATTATATTGCAACGAAAAGAAATAAACAATATCGAGAAAGAAGTGCAAGTATTGCATTTTTTCGTGAGAAACATAGTATGAGGTTGGGAATGTGAATATTTATTGGAAGTAGGGTGTTTTAGATTTGGATTGGGTGTTTCATACAATATAAATTATAGGGAAATTATATATATATCAAAACCGTGTGTCAACATTCTCCCCGGCGTTGAGATCTTTGAGCTCAAACTCTATAGCATGTGGGGATTGAGCAATTGCCATCTTCCTCCGTAGTAGTAGCAAAAGTGTGGCCAGAATTACAACTCCAAAAAATGAAAGGTAACCAACCGAGTACTGATGAACATCATGGTGAGAGATTTTGCTTGGTAATGTTTGCTGTGTTTTTTGATATGCTATTTTCTCTTTGAGTAGTGTTAAGTCGTCTTCTCCTCGAATGATGATTTCCTCTTTCTTCTGGTTTTTAGCTTGTATTGGCTCGATTTCAAACTTATCCACGAATACACTCAAGTTAAGTGTCGGCAGAAATGAGGCACTTAGTTCTGATACATATAAATTATGAGCATTAATAGTTAGGGTGGGTTGTTTGATGATACAGTTAGCTGTTAGTTTCATAAGTCCTATGCCTTGAAGTTTTGCCGTTAAAACATCAGATCCGCATACTGCCGAGACTATTTCTTCGTGATGAAAGGCAAACACCCAGTGATTAGGATTATGAAGCTGGATCCACATCCTGTCAACATCGGTAGATCTTAGTTTGCAATACGATGAGAGCTGCTTTTTATGATCTAACATGTAGATTTCACATTGGTTTTCCAAGGCATTTGCGTTGAAAACTGGATGTCGCTGCTTACATAGATAATTTCTCTCGCTGATATGGATGCAACCCAGATATTCAGTTTGTGATAGTGAAAAGTGTTGATCCCTGAATGGAGTTACAGCTAAGAATGCTGTTGATGGTTGTATGAAGATGAAATATTTGTTATGCTGAACTGGTAATGGTATAAGTTTATACAGTTGAAACACCTGTGTATTCAATAGAGGTAATTTGACAAGAAATACGATTGCTGAGGATGTTACACGTGCTTTTCCTCTAAGAAGTTCATACAGTTTGGGAAGATTATGCTCGTCGTATCCAGGTAATGTTAGTGAACTTGGTATCGTCAACCTAATTCTCTCCAGTTTTTTTTTTTTTTTTTTTTTTTGTCAGGAGTAAATCTTCAAAAGACACTTAGTAGTATTCGATACCAAGTAGTGTGGGATTCTTACCCACTAAAAACTCCTCATAATCAGAACCAATCTATAACGATCGACAACAGATTTTTCTTTCTCAATAATATTATCTCTTTAAGGGAAGCTTAAACTTTTAATGCTTCCCATGACTTTTAGGCCATTAGCTCGTGTGGCTTGGTTCTTCTTAATCTCCGAACATTGCCTCTCGTATTTAATACAGACTCCATTTCAGAGTTGATATGACTATGCAGTCGCTGATTGTGTGATACAGCATGTTTTCTTACAACTTCTGTAACCGTTTCTATTTGTAGGTCACGATGTAAATCGCTATTTCTTATATACCATGGTGCATTTACTATTCCACGAAGGACTTTGTTTTGGAACTTTTGGATGATTTCAGTATTTGTTTTCTTTGAACAGCCCCATAATTGGATTCCATAGGTCCAAACAGGTCTAAGTACTTGTTTATAAAGCATTATTTTATTTTCGACAGATAAGTCCGAATTTCTACCGAGTAACCAGTACATTTTTCTATATTTCAAGTTGAGCTCTTCCCTTTTCTTTTTGATATGCTCTTTCCATTTTAGCTTTGCATCCAAATTCATCCCAAGGTATTTGGCCGTATTGGCGTAGGGTACAGCTTGATTGTTGATGAATATTTGAACGTAGCTTAACTTTTTATTTGTAAAGTTTATATGTGCAGATTTAGCTTCATTGAGCTTGATACGCCATTTTTTGGTCCAATCACTAACGGTGTCGACGGCATTTTGCAATTTCTCAGCAGCCTTGACGACGCACTTACTGGATGCCAAAATTGCGGTATCATCCGCAAAAGTAGCCATAATGGTGTTGTTATCCACTGGAATATCCCTTGTATATAGCAAATACAGGGTAGGTCCTAGGACGCTTCCTTGTGGAACACCGGCTTGTATATTACATAGCTTTGAATATTCTTGATCATACCGTACTCTGAAGAGCCGGTTTGAGATATAAGATTTTAGTATTTCGTAGTACTGCCTGGGTAGGTCCCTTTGCAGTTTGTACGCTAGCCCCTCATGCCATACCTTGTCGAATGCTTGAGCAACATCTAAAAATATAGCCGAACATACTTGTTTTTCTTCTAATGCTTTTTCAACTGTATCCGTTATTCTATGAACTTGGTCTATCGTGGAATGTTTATTTCTAAATCCAAACTGATGATTTGGGATTAGATTTCTTTCTTCTATGACCTTGCTCAGTCTTTTCAGTAGCGATTTTTCAAAGACTTTTGCCATTATTGGTATAAGCGATATTGGTCTGTAAGACGTCACTTCTGTTGGTGGCTTACCTTGCTTTGGTATAACAATTACTTCAGCAATTTTCCAATGATGTGGGACATATTGGGTCTTTAGGCATGCATTTATTATGAATTGGAGTTTTATGAAGGCTTTTGATGGCATTTCTTTCATAACCTGAGCAGTTATTAGATCGTACCCAGGTGATTTTTTGTTCGATAGTTGATTTCGACACACACTTTTTATTTCTTTGAGTGTGACAATTGGTATGTCAACTTCATCGACTTTATCAATAAACTGTAAGCTGATTTTCAGATTCAGATTCTCTCCAGTTGATTCAAGAATTGAGTGGGAGAAAGTAGTAAAGCGTTTATTCTTCCATGATGAGTATCGGACACAGATTCCAAAATTGCTATTTGAGTTCGTTGAAAGCTGTCCATTATTTGAGTAACGAAAATTGTAATGTAGTTAAGAATTTCGTTTCTTTGCATGGTTTTATTCAAATTCTCTATTGAATCGTCAATGTTTGTCAAATGTAGTTTGATGGTCGTGAACTGTTCGTTTATAGAAGTCAATGATTTGTTGAGGATATTTGTGGTAGATTCAATAATTGAGGTTTGATTTTTGCTCAGTTCAAGAAGATGCTTCTCGTTTATTTGGGCCATTTGAATGTTGTCTTCTATATACTGTGCGTAGTCTTGATCTAGAACTCCGAATAGCTTATTTGCGACAGTGCCAACAAAGTCGAATGGTGATCTTCTTTTTCTTATTGCCATTCCGTTCCTGTACTTTAGTATTTCATTTAAGTTTTCTGATTCCTGAAGGCGCAGTTCTAGATGATCAATGATGGGTTTGCAAAGATTGTTTGGATTAGGGATCAGTTGTGCCTCACATCTAGCTCTTAGTTGGTTGATGCTCCTTTGGATTCCTTGGAACTCTTGCCAATAACTGGTCATATTGAAATAAACGAAAAGATTCCATTCGTCTGTTATAAGCTTCATTTGCCCAATGTCTTCGAAATATAAACCAGGGTTGGTTTTGAAATTTTGAATATCGATTGCGTTTGGTTTAGTATTCTGCCCGAATGCCGTGCCTATTAGAAACAGACAAACCAATAGTGTTTTTATTGGACTCAGTTTGATTTTTTGAGTTGGCACACATGACGGTTCTGAGTTTTCGCGTTTTCGGTGAAGACGTTCCTGTATGGGGAGGAAGCGACCTTTAAGTGGATGTTTTACATCAGTTTTGATTCTTAGAAGCTGATGTCGATTGTTAGTCTTTATGTTTGTTGCCACATGTACTGTAAGTGGAGGTTCTTTATCGTGAGTTTTCATTGGGTTGTTAATGTGGTCTGCATTGATTGGTTCTTCTGTGGTTTCCTTTGGTTGAACTTCAGTTGGAAGAGGGCAAATTTTGGCAATGGATCGTCTTAGTTCTCCAGCAGTGGTTTTAATGTCGACAACTCTTGCTAATTTATCGGGTCCTAGGATAGTTCTTAAAACCCTTCCCTTATGCCATTTAAGAGGAGGTAAGTTATCTTCTTTAATAAGTACTAGTGTACCCGGCTTGATGTCGGCTTGAGGATGTTTCCATTTATACCTTTGTTGTATTTCTTGTAGGTACTCGTGTGCCCATCTGCGCCAAAACTCCCTATGAATAGATGTTACCAAATTCCATCTAGCAACATGAGTAAGGTTAGGTGCTCTAGCTGCTTCTGGGTCTACCATTGCTGTTAAAGGGGCTCCAATCAAAAAATGTCCAGGAGTTAAGGCCTCAAGATCATTAGGGTCATTCGAAATTGCAGTTAATGGTCTAGAGTTAAGGATTGCTTCTATCTGTGCCAGGACTGTTGTAAGTTCTTCCTGAGTCAATGAAGCGCTTGAAAAGATGCGTTTCATATGATGTTTGGATGATTTTACAGCTGCCTCCCACAAACCTCCAAAGTGAGGAGAACGTGGAGGTATAGGTTTCCAAACGATAGCTATTCCGCTACAATAATTTTGTATGGATTCTTGACCTTCTTCAGTAAATACCTTGGAGTTAAGCTCGCTCAGTTCGTTTCGAGCACCCATAAAGTTGGTAGCATTGTCGGAGAAGATTTTTGCTGGACATCCTCTTCTTGCCACAAATCTTTTCAAAGCTCCAAGAAACGCTTGAGTTGTTAAATCCGTCACGAGTTCTAGGTGTACCGCCTTTGTTGAGAAACATACGAAAACGGAAACATATGCCTTTGTTGACTATGTTTACCACGAATTCTGTAATGAATGTATACTGGACCGAAGAAGTCTACTCCTACATTCATGAATGGCCTGAATGGTTGGACTCGTTCGGGAGGTAAATTTCCCATTAACTGCTCAATAGTTTTGGGTTTAGCTTTAAAACATTTCATGCAGTTGTTAACGATTGATTGGGCTAATTGTTTACCTCCTAGTATCCAGTAATTTTGCCTTGCAATAGATAATAAAGCTTGAGGGCCAGCGTGCATATTTTCCGTATGAAGTGCAGACATCAATAATTTTGTGATTGGGTGTGAACTCGGAAGGATCATTTGATGTTTTGCTTCATATGGAAGATGAGAAGCGTCTAGTCTCCCTCCCACTCTTATTATATTTCTGTGATCAAGAAACGGTGCAAGCGAGCTTAGCCGGCTGCTTTGGGACACACAACCATATTTAATAAGGGCCTTTAAATCTTCTTGAAAGGCAGTTTCTTGAAGGTACTTCACAATGTGGATGATTGCTTATTTTAGCTCCTGTGGAGAAGGAACAGTGTCCACAAGTCGGTAGTTTTTAGCTCGCTGTAGGTTACTGATAAAACGTCTGGTATAAGATGTAACCCGTTGCAGGAATTTGAAAGAGTTTTTGTGATTTATTCTTTCAATAAAGTGGGAAACTATGTGTGAATTTGCCACGAGTATAGTCTTTATCGTTTTTATTTCAAAGACTTTCTCCTCTTCTTTTCTTGTTGGTTGTTCTGGCCATTCTGATTTCGGTTTCTTCAGGAATGCTGGACCTTGGAACCACATTGTCGATTTTAGGAGTTGATCCGGAAGCATTCCTCGGGATAGAAAATCAGCCTAATTCACTTCAGTGGGAACAAACATCCATTGGCATTTCGTGGTTTCGTCATGAATGCTTGATATTCGATTAGCCACGAAAGTCTTCAGAGGTGCTGTAGTGTTAATCCATGACAAAACTATTTGGGAATCGGTCCAATATGTGATTTGTTTAAGATTTATCAGCAGGCTTTCTTTAACAATTTTAACTAGTTGTACCAATAATTTGGCAGCGCAGAGTTCCAGGCGAGGAATTGTTTGTTGTTTTAGTGGTGCAACTCGTGTTTTAGAGCATACCAACTGAACACTGACGTCTCCCTTGGAGTTAGTTGATTTGAGATAAACTACAGCTCCATATGCTCGTTGAGAGGCATCTGAAAATCCATGAAGTTCGATAGATGCTGCATCGTTTATTATAATATGTCGAGGAAATTTAAAATTGTTTAGTTTGAGAACGTTTTCTCTAAAGTTTTTCCATTTGCTATTCATTTCCATTGGCAAAGATGCGTCCCAGTCAAGTTTTAATTGCCAAATTTCTTGTAAATAGATTTTAGCTAGAACGACAATTGGACTAACTATTCCTTCTTCTCTTCTTCTTTCCATTTCCGGCGTTACGAGTAGTGATCTTGAAGCGATCACAACTCTCCCACTTTTCTGCTTCACACTAGTGATCCGCCTGTGGGGTACGCCGCGTTGACCTCAGAAAGCGTCGGCAAGCCTCCCGGTTTTGGATTGTTCCATGTCTGAGGCCAACCAAATGCTGCTGTTTTTGCATTTGCTTGTACCCGGAGTGTTTTGGCCTGCCTTTTCTTTTTCGTCGCGAATTTGTTGAAACGTTGAACGATATTGCCTTTTGGACGGGGTTCTGCGGATCTCTCCTTTGAACATGACAATACCAACTGAGCCGGTCGTGCTGAATTTTGTCCAAGATGGTACTTTTGACATGAAGGCTTCCACGGATCTTAGTACTTCTAATTCGATCAAGCTTTGTTACTCCTGCTGTCATCCGAAGCATCTTCATTTCGGCTGCCGTCAATTTGCTCTCATACTTTTTGTACATTGTCCAACATTGTGAACCGTATGTCAGAGCTGGACGGACAACTGCTGTGTAGAGTCTTCCCTTCAGCTTAGGGGGCATTTTTCGATCACAGAAGATAGCGGAGTTTTCTCGCCACTTCATCCACCCTACGCTTACTCGATGATTGATGTCGTCATCACAAGTTGCTTCACTATTGATCATAGATCCCAGATATTTAAACTTTTCACAATTGGGAAGCACATTTCCATTCAAATAAATGTCTGGAATAGGCTTGTCTGGATCAGAAAAAGGGCAGCACAGGTATTCAGTCTTTTTTGCGCTAATACGGTACCCATTTCCTTCCAGAACATTGTGACGTGTTTTTAGTTTTCCAGCCGAGGTATCGCTCACGGCTAGCCAAGGTCAGGTGAAGAAAAACACCAAACTTCACAAAGGTCAAAGAAATTCTCTTTTATTAGAACTTAATAGATTTTTTTTATATTATAATTGACAAAGAGGATATATGTATATTTTGGGTATCGTTCGTTGCGGTGCCTTCGGTTTATGGAGCACCGTTCTGGAACTTGGGATGTCCGGGATTTTCTCAGACTCAGGGCAGATCCACGACTGTCGGCTGGTGGCTTCACTAGTCTCTGATATCTGCGGGGGAGAAAGGATTAATATGTATTACGTTAGAGGGGATTACTGCCCCTAGCAGGTCAATACCTCACGGCGCATTCGCCCTATAGGCAGCCGGAAGTGAGTCAAAGTTCGTAGTCGTCCAAAGACCCCGAGCGTCCGAAGACCTCGGCAGGTGAAACACGAGCGTCCGGAGACCTCGGTAGGTGAAACACAAGCGTCCGAAGACCTCGGTAGGTGAAACACAGGCGTCCGAAGACCCCGGTAGGTGAAACACGAGCGTCCGAAGACCTCGGTAGGTGAAACTCAGGCGTCCGAAGACCCCGGTAGGTGAAACACGAGCGTCCGAAGACCTCGGTAGGTGAAACTCGGGCGTCCGAAGACCCCGGTAGGTGAAACACGAGCGTCCGAAGACATCGGTAGGTGAAACACGAGCGTCCGAAGACCTCGGTAGGTGAAACACGAGCGTCCGAAGACCTCGGTAGGTGAAACACGAGCGTCCGAAGACCTCGGTAGGTGAAACACGAGCGTCCGAAGACCTCGGTAGGTGAAGCACGAGCGTCCGAAGACCTCGGTAGGTGAAACACAGGCGTCCGAAGACCCCGGTAGGTGAAACACGAGCGTCCGAAGACCTCGGTAGGTGAAACACAAGCGTCCGAAGACCTCGGTAGGTGAAACACAGGCGTCCGAAGACCCCGGTAGGTGAAACACGAGCGTCCGAAGACCTCGGTAGGTGAAACACAGGCGTCCGAAGACCCTGGTAGGTGAAACACGAGCGTCCGAAGACCTCGGTAGGTGAAACACAGGTGTCCGAAGACCCCGGTAGGTGAAACACGAGCACGTCCGAAGACCTCGGTAGGTGAAACACAGGCGTCCGAAGACCCCGGTAGGTGAAACACGAGCACGTCCGAAGACCTCGGTACAGCTGTAGCTGTGGGATCCCAAGTATTATTCTTTGCCCCTGGTGGCTTAATACTTAATCTTCTTCTTTCCATTTCTGGCGTTACGAGTAGTGATCTTGAAGCGATCACAACTCTCCCACTTTTCTGCTTCACACTAGTGATCCGCCTGTGGGGTACGCCGCGTTGACCTCAGAAAGCGTCGGCAAGCCTCCCGGTTTTGGATTGTTCCATGTCTGAGGCCAACCAAATGCTGCTGTTTTTGCATTTGCTTGTACCAGGAGTGTTTTGGCCTGCCTTTTCTTTTTCGTCGCGAATTTGTTGAAACGTTGTACGATATTGCCTTTTGGACGGGGTTCTGCGGATCTCTCCTTTGAACATGACAATACCAACTGAGCCGGTTGTGCTGAATTTTGTCCAAGATGGTACTTTTGACATGAAGGCTTCCACGGATCTTAGTACTTCTAATTCGATCAAGCTTTGTTACTCCTGCTGTCATCCGAAGCATCTTCATTTCGGCTGCCGTCAATTTGCTCTCATACTTTTTGTACATTGTCCAACATTGTGAACCGTATGTCAGAGCTGGACGGACAGCTGCTGTGTAGAGTCTTCTCTTCAGCTTAGGGGGCATTTTTCGATCACAGAAGATAGCGGAGTTTTCTCGCCACTTCATCCACCCTACGCTTACTCGATGATTGATGTCGTCATCACAAGTTGCTTCACTATTGATCATAGATCCCAGATATTTAAACTTTTCACACTTGGGAAGCACATTTCCATTCAAATAAATGTCTGGAATAGGCTTGTCTGGATCAGAAAAAGGGCAGCACAGGTATTCAGTCTTTTTAGCGCTAATACGGTACCCATTTCCTTCCAGAACATCAATCCAAACGTCAAGTGCTCGTTGCAGGGATGTAGGATCCTCGCTTATGATGGCTCCATCGTCAGCAAAGAATAATTGTTGTACTTTATTGTCCGTTACTTTTCCTTCGAGCAAATAATCAAGAACAGCAATAAAGAGCAGTGGACTCAAGACACTTCCCTGATGTACACCTACTGTTATTTGGAATTCTTCGGTGACTCCAGCTGGGCATCTCACTTTTGTAACTGCTCCCTCGTACATGTCCATAATTATTCGCACATAGGCTTCAGGAACTCCTCGGTGTCTGAGGGCCACCCATATCAGATCTCGTGGTTGTCGATCGAATGCTTTTTCGAAGTCAACCAACACAATATGCAAATCCTCTAAGGCATCTCGGTGTTTTTCCATAATGATCCTTATACTTTGGATTGCGTCTGTAGTTGACTTACCCGCGACAAACCCGCATTGGTCATCATAAAGCCTTATTATTTTCCGCAGTCGGCTATCCAAGACCCGCTCAACGATCTTCATAGTGTGGGACATCAACTTGATCGAACGATAGTTGTCACAGCTTCTGGTATCTCCCTTTCCCTTGTACATTGGAAGGAGAAAACTTTCCCTCCATTGATTAGGCAAACTGTCACCTCTTATAAGTTTGGAGATGAGAATCGTGAGCCATCTCAACCCGATGTCTCCCATATTTTTCCAAAACTCATATGGTACCTCGCCTGGCCCAATCGCTTTGCCTTTTTTAGAGTTCTTAACTGCCTCCCTAACTTCTTCGACTGTGACGTCGGATACTTCCGTAAAGTTAGGTGCAGCTGTTGGAAAGTGGCGCCGAGGAAACTGTTCATTCAAAAGATCATCGCAATACTGTCGCCACCTGTGAAGAATTTTGTCGTCATCCACAAGTAGCAGTCCTTGAGCATCATTTATGAACTTTGGCGAACGAATCTCCTGCGCATTTCTCATTCTCTGAGCGGCTATTTTGAAAATGGTTGCTCCCTTATTCAAGTTGCTTTGTCTTAGCTCTTGGATTGCCTGATTTGCTTCAGCAGCTGGGGCAGAAATCTCTTCCAGCTCTCGATACAGGCCCTCCGTGCTTTTTGCTTGAAGTTGGGCGCACTTTTTCTTCGCTTCTTTTCTGCAGCTCTTGTATTCCATTTTGAGACGCGCTTTTTCATTTGTATTTCTTGAGGGGCACTTCGACCAAGCTTGGAAAGCTGTTTTCTTCTTTCTAATCACTGCTTTAGCTTCATCATCCCACCACCAGGTTTCTTTAGCTTGTTGGTAGTGTCCTTTTGAGACTCCTAGCAGTGATTTGGCTCTCTCTAAGCAGGTTCGTTGTAGGCGATCCCACATATTTTGTGCCGTGATTGCATTTGAAACTGCGTCGATGGTATTACACAGCTGACTTCGCATATACGAAATGAATTGCTGTCCTTTGGTTTTCTCCAGATTGTACCACTTGATTCTCCTAGGAGCCTTTGTTTGTTTGACTTCCTTCACCGCATCCGTAAAAAATTCTGTTAAAAGAAGACGGTGTTGTTGAGCGGCAGCTTCTCCTAGTATCACTTTGCAGTCTTTCACCCGAGATTTCATGTAATTGGTTACCAAATGGTAATCAATCTGGGTTTCATTTCCTCCACTGCTGTAAGTGATAAGGTGTCGGTCTTGTTTGATGAACATGGTATTTAGTACGATTAGACCGTATGACTTGCACATATTTAGAATATCTTCACCAGGAGTGTTCCTGGTGCCGAATCCAAAACCTCCATGGCAGTCTTCATAATCCTCGTTTGTCTTCCCGACATGTCCATTCAAATCTCCTCCAACAAACAAACACTCTTCTTTTGGGATGTTCTTAAGTAGAATGCATCTTTTTCCTCCTGCTCACACCCTATTTGGGGAGCATATGCACTGATGATATTCCAGACCTTTCCTTCCATCACCAATTTAAGAGACATCAAACGGTCACTGGACTTCAAAATGGTCAACACGCTGTTATATAAACTTTGGTCAAGGATGATACCGACTCCGTTCCTACCTTGTTCTGTTCCATAGTAGAACATCTTGTAAGCCTTGGTTTTTACATCTAAGAAACGGGCTTTGTTTGCTGTGTTTCGCCATTTCGTTTCCTGAACACACAAGATGTCCACTCGCCTCCTTCTCATCATCTCTTAATACTTAATAAATATAATTAGTCAAAAAGAACTTACTATCATACAACATACACCATTTATACCTTACTCGGTTTCCTGGATTCCTCTTGGTCGCTTTCCTGGTTACTTTAGGAGATGTGTGTCTCTTGGCAGACACCGGCAAACTGTGTCTTTCCTTGCACTGAGCCGCTCTATTTATACCCGCAGCTCAGTGTGGTGCCGTGTGCACATCCCATATACTTTAATGGGATATCCCCCACTCCCATATAATCTTCCCGATTACACCTGGTATACTCATATGCCTGCTTATACGACATTCATTATAGAAATAAATACACCTCGCATATCCATATGCTTGCCATTGCGACTTGCTAAGAAAATAATAATAACTCACCATCGAGCTCTGTCGACCGTCGTCGCATGCACTGCTTGTGCATGGGGAGTTGGTCGTTGGGTGGTATTTCCACCTACCCAATACCCTAATGTCTACCATCGATGTTGGCGCGGTTAGCTTTCCACCTCTGTGGCAAACTTGCGTACTTTTCGCCACCAGGTAACATGTCTTGGCTAGGGCTTAATTTATGGTAGTTGTCTTGGGTGTTGTCTCGGGTGAACTTTTCTTCTCTTCAGTTTGGCGCTAGATGGCGGCTCTCTAATCTTAGTTTTAGTTAAATGAAAAGCATGTGACGAGGTATTCTTTTATCTTTAAAGTTTGCCTCGTTACATACCCCTCCTTCTTCGGAGACGAGGACCTCCTCGTCTGACCCTCGGTTTTCTGGTAGAACTTCGTGAATTTCCCGTTAACCACTCGGCAGACGTTCACCACTCGGCAGTCGATGGTACCGGTCCGGTGTTTGAACACTAACCTCTGGCGGCGTCTAAAAGGTTGATATTGTGCGTGTCCGTGTATGTCGAACCCTATGAATGGGTCCACCGTCTCCTTTCGTTGGCGCTCTGGCCCGTGAGTGGGGCCCTCTCCGTCCTTGGATGCGGCGCAAGCCGATTGTGTGGTTGGCTGACTTTGTAGATGGGCAGGCGGCAATTCAAATACCGCGGTTACTAGTCGTCCTTTTATGCCTGGTCCGGTGGTTACTGCACTGGGCCTGATTACTTGGGGCTGCCCCATTCTTTTGAGGTCGGAAACGGGAACTTTTGTGGTGGGGGCCTTCTGGGTTGGTATTATCGGGTTTTTTCGGTTCGTAGTCTCGTTGGATGTCACGGCTGGGCCATTCACCTTGGCTGGCCGGGCGGTCGGCATTCGGCTGGTTAATTTGTTTAGAGACTTGGCTGGTAGGATGGTCGGCATATGACTAGCGGTTTTGTTGTTCACTCTGGCTGGTGGGTCGTGGTTTGGAGAAATAGTTATAGCGGTAACGGTGACTGGTTTACTGGTAACGGTCGGTGTTCGGCTGGTGGTGGCCTTCCTATTGGCGGCGGCGGCGGTGGTTTGCTTGGTACTGGGTTTCACGGTGGTATTCTGGCTGGTACTGGCAAGGGGTGTGCTGGACCTGACGGTAGTTCGGCTGGCTACGGTGTATGGAACTCGGGCTACTCGTCTTTTAAGGTCGCTACCTGTAGTCAGGATCTTGGTTGGCTTGGGCTGCGTGTTATTGGTGGTACGCAGCTTCAATGACGAAATAGCGGTACACACTGAGCAAGTTACCCTACTAGACATAGTCTGTGGCGTTTGCCAATGCTGGGCGGGATCCACTTCTCCTTCCACTCCGGTCTGTAGCATCTGATTGCTGGGACTGATTAACGACGACGGTCTTAGATATGGCCTTTGAAATTCGGGATACTGAGCGGGGTCGAGTTCCACTTGTCTGGAACGTCGTCCCTTCCAATCGTTCACGGGGCTACACCGAATCAATAGCTCACTCGGGTTAAGTGGTAGAGGGTATCTTGGTTTCGTTGGTACCGACGGCAGCGGCGGTGTACGTGATGCGGTAGACTTATCGTATCTACAACGCTGGTATTTGGGTCTACGGGACTGGCCGTACATGACTGCAACCCTATGCGGAGGATCTTGCTGTCGGGGCTCCTCCTGCTGGCTGGACATGATTGCAGCTCGGTGCGGATGACAACTGCAGTCTTTCGTCAGCCGTCCGTCCTCTCCGCAATACGAGCAAAAGAGACGGAACGGCCTTCGACAGTTACTCTTATTGTGCCCTCGCTGCTTGCAATTCCAGCAGTGAGTATCTCTATCGTATTGACCGAAGTGAGGTGGCGGTTGCGGCGGATCAGGACGGTTAAAATTCGGTCGCGGTGGCTGCAATACAGCTCGGCGGTCGGTTACTGGTCGGTCAGGAAAAGTAAAACGGTTTGGCGTAGGAGCGGCACGGGGCGGTAATTGGCGAGAGGTGTGGTCTTCCCTACGTATGTATTCATAATCCTCGGCCAGCTTCATAAGTTCATCCAAGGTAGCAAAATCACGTCTTTTGATATATAGATGATATTCCGGTCGCAAACTATCGTAAAGGCGGTCGATGCTATCCTCTATGCTTATACGCGGGTGTCTGTATATCAGGTACTGGGTGGCCTGTATGAAATCCTTAGCCTTTTCGCTTGGCCCTTGCTTTTTCCGCAATATTTCCTCCTCTAATTTGCAGAGGTACCTAGCTGGCAAATAATGGTCTAGGAAAGCGGTGCGGAACTGCGCCCAGGATTTCATACGATCTTTGTTTATGCGGAACCACTCTAGGGCGGTGCCGCGTAGTATTTCCGGTAAGGCCTTGATAATATCGTCAGGGCGTGTGTCATAGCATGCGGTTAATTCTTCGAGCCGGTCCATAAATTCGATCGCGTTCCCTGATGAGTCGAACCTTAATCCCCATTTGCGGACATTATTCATCAGCTCAGCCTCGTAGCTGAGGATGAACCGACCGGTTGGGCGGAGAGCTGGCCTGGCGGCCGTTGGTTCGACAGGGGGTGGGGTAGCGAGTGCATTGGGGAGCACGGCCCTTGACGACGCCGAGTGCGTTGCCAGGTCGTCTTCGGTGGACGGTGCGGCGGTAGTTGGTACATAGGACGGTACCTGGAAGGAGATCTCGGTGTTTATCGGTGACTTTGGTTCGGTTTCGATTTCTTGGGTTGGTACAGGTTTGTACTCCCGCTCCGTTACGGCTTTCTCCAAATCCGCGCACAGATCTTGCGTGGATTTCCGGAGTCTAGCTTGTTTGATGTGACTGCTGAATCGGGCCCGTAGCGTAGCTAAAGTGCCTTCAGCGTCGAGCCCTAACTGACTCATACGTGTCACCAGTTCTGGCTTGCTGAGCAAGTATATTGCCCCTATACTGGCGAACACGTCGAAGCCTTCTTCGGAGTCTGTCATGTCTGGATTTTTTTTGTTTCTAGCTTGTTTTTATAGTTCTAAGAGAATTTCTTTTACAACGGTGGACCTTAATAGTCCCTGCTCGGGCTTGGCGCACGTGTTTTTAGTTTTCCAGCCGAGGTATCGCTCACGGCTAGCCAAGGTCAGGTGAAGAAAAACACCAAACTTCACAAAGGTCAAAGAAATTCTCTTTTATTAGAACTTAATAGATTTTTTTTATATTATAATTGACAAAGAGGATATATGTATATTTTGGGTATCGTTCGTTGCGGTGCCTTCGGTTTATGGAGCACCGTTCTGGAATTTGGGATGTCCGGGATTTTCTCAGACTCAGGGCAGATCCACGACTGTCGGCTGGTGGCTTCACTAGTCTCTGATATCTGCGGGGGAGAAAGGATTAATATGTATTACGTTAGAGGGGATTACTGCCCCTAGCAGGTCAATACCTCACGGCGCATTCGCCCTATAGGCAGCCGGAAGTGAGTCAAAGTTCGTAGTCGTCCAAAGACCCCGAGCGTCCGAAAACCTCGGCAGGTGAAACACGAGCGTCCGAAGACCTCGGTAGGTGAAACACAAGCGTCCGAAGACCTCGGTAGGTGAAACACAGGCGTCCGAAGACCCCGGTAGGTGAAACACGAGCGTCCGAAGACCTCGGTAGGTGAAACTCAGGCGTCCGAAGACCCCGGTAGGTGAAACACGAGCGTCCGAAGACCTCGGTAGGTGAAACTCGGGCGTCCGAAGACCCCGGTAGGTGAAACACGAGCGTCCGAAGACCTCGGTAGGTGAAACACGAGCGTCTGAAGACCTCGGTAGGTGAAACACGAGCGTCCGAAGACCTCGGTAGGTGAAACACGAGCGTCCGAAGACCTCGGTAGGTGAAACACGAGCGTCCGAAGACCTCGGTAGGTGAAACACGAGCGTCCGAAGACCTCGGTTGGTGAAACACAAGCGTCCGAAGACCCCGGTAGGTGAAACACGAGCGTCCGAAGACCTCGGTAGGTGCAACACAAGCGTCCGAAGACCTCGGTAGGTGAAACACAGGCGTCCGAGGACCCCGGTAGGTGAAACACGAGCGTCCGAAGACCTCGGTAGGTGAAACACAGGCGTCCGAAGACCCTGGTAGGTGAAACACGAGCGTCCGAAGACCTCGGTAGGTGAAACACAGGCGTCCGAAGACCCCGGTAGGTGAAACACGAGCGTCCGAAGACCTCGGTAGGTGAAACACAGGCGTCCGAAGACCCCGGTAGGTGAAACACGAGCACGTCCGAAGACCTCGGTACAGCTGTAGCTGTGGGATCCCAAGTATTATTCTTTACCCCTGGTGGCACAATACTTAATAAATATAATTAGTCAAAAAGAACTTACTATCATACAACATACACCATTTATACCTTACTCGGTTTCCTGGATTCCTCTTGGTCGCTTTCCTGGTTACTTTAGGAGATGTGTGTCTCTTGGCAGACACCGGCAAACTGTGTCTTTCCTTGCACTGAGCCGCTCTATTTATACCCGCAGCTCAGTGTGGTGCCGTGTGCACATCCCATATACTTTAATGGGATATCCCCCACTCCCATATAATCTTCCCGATTACACCTGGTATACTCATATGCCTGCTTATACGACATTCATTATAGAAATAAATACACCTCGCATATCCATATGCTTGCCATTGCGACTTGCTAAGAAAATAATAATAACTCACCATCGAGCTCTGTCGACCGTCGTCGCATGCACTGCTTGTGCATGGGGAGTTGGTCGTTGGGTGGTATTTCCACCTACCCAATACCCTAATGTCTACCATCGATGTTGGCGCGGTTAGCTTTCCACCTCTGTGGCAAACTTGCGTACTTTTCGCCACCAGGTAACATGTCTTGGCTAGGGCTTAATTTATGGTAGTTGTCTTGGGTGTTGTCTCGGGTGAACTTTTCTTCTCTTCAGTTTGGCGCTAGATGGCGGCTCTCTAATCTTAGTTTTAGTTAAATGAAAAGCATGTGACGAGGTATTCTTTTATCTTTAAAGTTTGCCTCGTTACAACATCAATCCAAACGTCAAGTGCTCGTTGCAGGGATGTAGGATCCTCGCTTATGATGGCTCCATCGTCAGCAAAGAATAATTGTTGTACTTTATTGTCCGTTACTTTTCCTTCGAGCAAATAATCCAGAACAGCAATAAAGAGCAGTGGACTCAAGACACTTCCCTGATGTACACCTACTGTTATTTGGAATTCTTCGGTGACTCCAGCTGGGCATCTCACTTTTGTAACTGCTCCATCGTACATGTCCATAATTATTCGGACATAGGCTTCAGGAACTCCTCGGTGTCTGAGGGCCACCCATATCAGATCTCGTGGTTGTCGATCGAATGCTTTTTCGAAGTCAACCAACACAATATGCAAATCCTCTAAGGCATCTCGGTGTTTTTCCATAATGATCCTTATACTTTGGATTGCGTCTGTAGTTGACTTACCCGCGACAAACCCGCATTGGTCATCAGACAGCCTTATTATTTTCCGCAGTCGGCTATCCAAAACCCGCTAAACGATCTTCATAGTGTGGGACATCAACTTGATCGAACGATAGTTGTCACAGCTTCTGGTATCTCCCTTTCCCTTGTACATTGGAAGAAGAAAACTTTCCCTCCATTGATTAGGCAAACTGTCACCTCTTATAAGTTTGGAGATGAGAATCGTGAGCCATCTCAACCCGATGTCTCCCATATTTTTCCAAAACTCATATGGTACCTCGTCTGGCCCAATCGCTTTGCGTTTTTTGGAGTTCTTAACTGCCTCCCTAACTTCTTCGACTGTGACGTCGGATACTTCCGTAAAGTTAGGTGCAGCTGTTGGAAAGTGGCGCCGAGGAAACTGTTCATTCAAAAGATCATCACAATACTGTCGCCACCTGTGAAGAATTTTGTCGTCATCCACAAGTAGCAGTCCTTGAGCATCATTTATGAACTTTGGCGAACGAATCTCCTGCGCATTTCTCCTTCTCTGAGCGGCTATTTTGAAAATGGTTGCTCCCTTATTCAAGTTACTTTGTCTTAGCTCTTGGATTGCCTGATTTGCTTCAGCAGCTGGGGCAGAAATCTCTTCCAGCTCTCGATACAGGCCCTCCGTGCTTCTTGCTTGAAGTTGGGCGCACTTTTTCTTCGCTTCTTTTCTGCAGCTCTTGTATTCCATTTTGAGACGCGCTTTTTCATTTGTATTTCTTGAGGGGCACTTCGACCAAGCTTGGAAAGCTGCTTTCTTCTTTCTAATCACTGCTTTAGCTTCATCATCCCACCACCAGGTTTCTTTAGCTTGTTGGTAGTGTCCTTTTGAGACTCCTAGCAGTGATTTGGCTCTCTCTAAGCAGGTTCGTTGTAGGCGATCCCAGATATTTTGTGCCGTCATTGTATTTGAAACTGCGTCGATGGTATTACACAGCTGACTTCGCATATACGAAATGAATTGCTGTCCTTTGGTTTTCTCCAGATTGTACCACTTGATTCTCCTAGGAGCCTTTGTTTGTTTGACTTCCTTCACCGCATCCGTAAAAAATTCTGTTAAAAGAAGACGGTGTTGTTGAGCGGCAGCTTCTCCTAGAATCACTTTGCAGTCTTTCACCCGAGATTTCATGTAATTGGTTACCAAATGGTAATCAATCTGGGTTTCATTTCCTCCACTGCTGTAAGTGATAAGGTGTCGGTCTTGTTTGATGAACATGGTATTTAGTACGATTAGACCGTATGACTTGCACATATTTAGAATATCTTCACCAGGAGTGTTCCTGGTGCCGAATCCAAAACCTCCATGGCAGTCTTCATAATCCTCGTTTGTCTTCCCAACATGTCCATTCAAATCTCCTCCAACAAACAAACACTCTTCTTTTGGGATGTTCTTAAGTAGGTTATGAAAAACAAGCCAGAATGCATCTTTTTCCTCCTGCTCACACCCTATTTGGGGAGCATATGCACTGATTATATTCCAGACCTTTCCTTCCATCACCAATTTAAGAGACATCAAACGGTCACTGGACTTCAAAATGGTCAACACGCTGTTACATAAACTTTGGTCAAGGATAATACCGACTCCGTTCCTACCTTGTTCTGTTCCATAGTAGAACATCTTGTAAGCCTTGGTCTTTACATCTAAGAAACGGGCTTTGTTTGCTGTGTTTCGCCATTTCGTTTCCTGAACACACAAGATGTCCACTCGCCTCCTTCTCATCATCTCTTCGAGTTCAAGACTTCTACCAGTCATACTTCCAACGTTCCAACTCGCAACTCTAAATTTTCGTCCAACTCGTCGCATTACTTTGCTAGCCCCCGGAATCCGTATAGCTCTGACCCGAACATTGCTGCTCGGTCCAGGATCAGCTCCATGCATAGCAATGGAACTGCCTGGCGGGGTAGTGCTTCTTATGTTTGCAAGTACTTCCATAATGCTCAAAATTTTTCAAAAATTTTCCTTTCATCCTTTTCGACACATGCATGCTCCATTTAATGAGTTTGATTTCCCTTTTACTACACCGGTAATCTCCAGTCGTGTAAACCCCGGGATCTGCATGCATACTTGGGGAGAGTTTTTAGGTGGTATGTGTGTCGCTAGACTCACTTTGATGTTAGTCGTCTAGATATGATTGCTCCTTTAGTCACCTTTTACGACAAGCGGGGAGGCGCTGCAGTGCTATTCTAACCCGACACTGCACGGGACTATTCACTGCACTAACTATTCCTAGTGGATCAAAAATATGAGCTGTATCAGATAAAATAGTCCTTTTGGTTATCTTCGTCACTTCGTTCCAATTGGTTTTGATAATGAATTGGTCTGATTTTGGCAGCCAAGTTAGTCCCAAAGTTTTAATAGCTCCTTCTTCTTGGTCGTGGAGATGCGTCTCAGTTTCGCAGTCTTCTTTTGGGATTCCTTTTAAGAGTACAGGAATGTTGGAACACCATTTTTTTAGATGAAATTCGCCTTGAGCCAGAAGTTTTATTAGTTCTGACTGCATCTGGGTAGCGGTTTTAAGGTCATCGCTGCCGGTTAATATATCATCCATGTAAATATCTCGACGAATGATATTTGCGCCAAGTAAATGCTGATGATTTGCCGTATCTGCCAGATCATGAAGGCATCTTATAGCTAGATAAGGTGCTGGCTTAGTTCCATAAGTGACAGTATTTAACTGATAAGTTTTGAGGGGTTCCTTAGTAGATTCTCGCCAGACTATACGTTGGAACCGTTTACTGAAGTTGTCTACAAGGATTTGACGATACATTTTGGTAATATCGGCAGTAAAACATATTTGTGAGTTCTAAATCGTAACAAAATGGAAACGAGATCGTTTTGTAAAGCTGGTCCAGTGTGCAAGATTTCATTCAAGGATAGATTTGTAGATGTCTTTGATGATCCGTCAAATACGACCCTAAGTTTAGTTGAACTGCTTTCTGGCCGTAAAACGCAATGATGTGGAAGAAAATATTGTGGTATTTTATAAAAACCATCATTTGGTTTCACCTCTTCCATATGCTTTAAGGCAATAAAGTCTCTCATGAAGTCGATATATTGCTTATGAACTTCTGGGTTCTTTTCTAACCTTTTTTCTAGGTTAAGGAATCTTCGAACAGCAATTTCCCTGGAGTACCCTAGACTTTTTGGTCATTTGCAAAGGGTAGAGTTACAATATACCGACCTGACTCCGATCTTCTTGTAGTTTTTAAGAAATTTTCTTCACAGTCACGTTCTTCCCTTGTGAGTGGTTTTGCGATGGCTTGGGACGGAGAGGCTAAATTTTCTTCCAGGTTCCAGAAGCGTTCGACCAGATTGTCTAGGTTAGCAGATGAAGTGTCTACCCCTATACCGCAGAACAGTGTTGATGGCAGATGTGTGACAACTTTTCCCATGACTATCCACCCTAGCAAAGTGTTTTGTAAGGTTGGGCCACTATTTTTGATTTGAATCTGACCAACAGAAAGTAGTTCGGGATAGAGCTCCGCACCAATGAGAAGATCAATATCCATTGGTTTGTTGAAGTCCTCGTCAGCCAATTTAATGTTCCGGGGTATTTTCCAATGACTCGTATCGATGAATTCACTAGGTTGTTGTGTTGTTATAGTATTGAGAACAAACACCTGAAGTTGTTTACTATAACCAGTAACAAGGGATTGAAGGCATATGTCGAATCGCTTGCTTATTTCCATCCGCTTGTCTCCCATTCCTGAGACCTCCAGAGGTTCTTGTTTTGGAATGAGGTGCAGTTTTGAAGCTAGTTTCTCAGTAATGAAGCTCATTTAAGAGCCAGAGTCAAGCAATGCTCTTGCTTTGATAGGACTGTTCGTATGATTCAGTATATTAACTCTGGCTGTTCCCAACATCACATATTTAGATGACTTTGCGTTGTTAGATATAGCTGATAAAGTTGTCCTGTTATCTATTGCTGGAACTTGTTGATGTTGATTCTTTGCTGTCACATGAAGCAGAGTGTGATGATAGCTGTTGCATTTGGTGCAATGCCTTGCTCGACATGATGGAGCTTGATGACCAAAACGCAAGCAGTTTATGCATCGATTGTTTGAAACCGTAGTTTTGTGCCTCTCTTGGGGTGAGAGTTTTAGAAACTTTGGACAAAGATATATGGCATGGTTTTTATGTCCACAAATCTGACATTTGTTAGTTTCTGTTGTGGAAGCGAGAGTTACTTTGCTCCGTTTACTGTTGTCATCTAAGCCCATTTTCATTCCTTTGGGTCCTATGGCTTCTAATGATTGAAACCGCATCTCCAGGAATGACAAAAAATCATTCAACGCCGGTAAGGCCTTCGGCTATTGAAGAGATTGCTCCCACAGTGTCAACGTGTTTCGATCCAACTTCTTAATCAGAATGCACATAAGAAGGGGATCCCAGTTTGTTGTGTCGATGTTAAGACCTTTTAAGCTTAACATGCACTCTTGTGTTGTGTCATGCAAAGTTTTGATAGCCTTTGAGCTCTCAAGTGTTATAACGGGCTGCATAAGCAGCCTCTGGACATGCGCTGTGACAAGGAGACGAGGGTTATCATAACGATGCCTGACTACTTGCCATGCTGCCTTATAGTTTCTGTCGGATGTGGTAAATTGACATATCAAGCTTTCAGCTTCACCGGTTAGCGTTGTTTTTAAATAAAACAGCTTCTGGCAGTTTGCTATCTCTTGCTTGTCTATCAGCTCAACGAATAAGTCACTGTACTCCTTCCACTTAGTGTAGTTCCCATCAAATTTTGGTAGGGTTATTTTAGGTAATTTTGCCGTTTGCCTCAATGTGTCAGATTGACGGGGTTCAGGATGGCCTCCTTCAAGTTTGATTGACAACATGAGGAGATTTTTCTGGACTCTGTCCTCCAATGCGAAGTACTCTTCGACGTCATAACCTGCATTCTCTGGGTCTTCTAGGAGTTCTGCAATTTTTTGATGAACCTCCTCCATCTGTGACCAAACATTTTTTATGCGGTCGATCTTTAGGCGGCAACATGTGCCTGAATAATCTTCTGAGCTCTCCTCTATGTTTTCCAGCAATCGCTTCAATGACTGCACGATTGCATTTTGCCTTCGAAACACTTTTGTTGTGTCTGTGTCCTGGTTCGGTGTTGAGGTTAGCGAATGAGAAGTAGCTTCACAATTTTCTTTTGCTGATTCTTTTTCAGCTTGTCTTTCCGATGTCCCAGCCGTCATCTTTGCTGATTCTTTTTCAGCTTGTCTTTCCGATGTCTCCTTCATCACGGACAAAAGGTATTATGTTAGCGATTGGTAGATTCGCTTGATCTTCCCAGCTGTGTCGCCCTGGATATACGGTGTATCGGGTTTTACGACGTCCTCGATGTCTTTGTGATTCTTTTCGAACTCACTCCAAAGATTTTCAATCAAATCCAGCCGCTTCTTCGCGTATTCTGCTGTCTTCCGTTCAGGTCCATCTTTAGAAATGTTGCTCTGCAACCGTAGTAGCTCATCCGTGATGGCCTTTTGCCTGGCCACAACTTTATATACTTCTATTTCTTCCATGGTGTCCAAAAAAATCCGGTGTGTTTAAAGATTTTAAAGATGATATAAATCGTTATGTTTTGTTGATGCCAATGTTATAGCCTTGGCAACGCTTTAAGATACGTTCAATGTAGATGCCAATGTTATCGCCTTGGCAACGCGTTTGGTAGTGACAATTGCTCCTTACTGCTGATGAGGGGAAGCAAAATATCACGTCTAGTATGAGTTCAACGAGTTGAGCCGATTTTAGGATTTGCAAGTTTGCCAGTGTTTCAGCCCTGGCAACGCTTATGTTTATGAAAATTGCTTCTTACTGCTGGTGAGGGAAGCAATAATCACGTCGGGGTCACCAATGTTTAAAGTCGAAACCTCTTTTGATATCGACTGGTTGGTTCTTACTTAGTTATTGTTCCTTACGACTGGTGCGGGGTAACAATAACAAGCAAACCTTGTTGAGATGGTTCTTACTAATTGCTCCTTACGACTGGTGCGGGATAGCAATAGAAAACAACCTTTTGACTTGTGAATGATAAGTGACTTTATTCTTAACTTATTATGAGTATTTATACTAATTTACATAAATGCAATTCATCAATAATTTAGTTTTGCGGGAAAAGAATTGTAATAGGATCGTGGATTATATTGCAACGAAAAGAAATAAACAATATCGAGAAAGAAGTGCAAGTATTGCATTTTTTCGTGAGAAACATAGTATGAGGTTGGGAATGTGAATATTTATTGGAAGTACGGTGTTTTAGATTTGGATTGGGTGTTTCATACAATATAAATTATAGGGAAATTATATATATATCAAAACCGTGTGTCAACAGTAATAAATAAAATAATAATAATAATAATAATAATAATTGTTGTATATATATATACTTGTGTAGATGACTTAAAGAAAATACATGTGTAGATGACCTAAAGAAATCTATTACATTAAGCACACGCTGTCAATCAACATATTCATCTAATACATTTCATGTCAGCTTCACTGAATACTTAACCCAATAAAACATTCATTCCATTCGCATACTCTTAACATTCAACAAGTAGTCTTTTCATTATCAGTACATTACAAAATTGGCGATGAGGTTTATAAAAAAAGTACGTGTAAGAAGAATTTCAATGTCTACCGACGAGGGTACCGTAGTCCATTCGACTACCATCAAAGAGTTTAATCCTAGCGAAGACAAATGGAGCATTTGGAAAGAGCGGTTGGACATTCACTACACAGAAATAAATTGCACCAATGACAAGGCAAAACAAGCGATTTTATTAAAATCTATTGAATCAACAGCTTACGAGTTACTACGCAGTTCATGTGATCAAAAAACGCCAGTGAAATCAGATTTGAGTGAGTTATGCGAAATTTTGGAGTCACATTACACACCTCCAACAATTGTGTATCATGAACGAAAAAATTTCCACGATGCCGTTCGCAACGAAAATGAAAGTGTATCATCATGGTATGCTCGCATCAAGAAGCTGGCTTTACAATGTAAATACGGCAGCAATTTGGAGGTTATGGTAAAAGATAAATTTATTACTCAATTGCCCGAGAAGATTTTCACACGTATATGTGAAGAAGACGAAAGTTTTTCGTTGGCTGCTGCTCTGAAAAAGGCGATGATACTCGAAACTAAATTTGCTGTGAAAACCAACATGGATGCCGAGGTCAACTACATGAGTTCAAAGAAAGGTCTAGGACACCGCAACAAAGACAATAATAACAACCGCAAAGTAACAGTACAACCACCTGGCAAGAAAACCGCGTGTTCGCGATGTGGATGGAAGACACACGAGGCCAATGCATGTCCCTACAAGGAAGCCACATGCCATTCCTGTTCAAAAAAAGGGCATTTAAGCAGTGTTTGTAAATCCAAACAGGAATATAGCAAGAAAATTTTCAATAAACATTCTCATTCTAAACCATATGTAAATTCTATTTCTGATGGCAATTCTTTTGATTTTTCTTTATATAGTTAAACGATGATGAATCAAGCGGAGTGTATGGTTTGAAGGTCAGGCTTAGCGGCACAACAATGGATATTGCATGTGACACGGGGGCACCGCGCGTATTTGTTTCAAAGGCTTTCTACATGAAACATTTATCAAAATATCCGCTATCAGTGTGTAAAATCCCGTATAAAAATTACGGTGGAAATAAAATCAACATAATTGGTGAGTGTGTAGCAAGTATTACTTATGGTGACACCAGTAGATATATTACAGTTGTGGTGACCGATGAAGATGCACCACCTTTACTAGGTAGAGATTTTCTACGAGCATTTCAGTTTTCATTAGTTCAAATGGATCAAAATCATGTTAAATCAATTCATTCAATGCAATCGCCAGATAATCAAAATTTTTCCATAATCATAGATCATAGATCAATTTTCCAACCTTTTCGATGGCCAACTTGTCAATTCCAATTGCTTGGAAGTCTGAAATTGAACAAAATCTCAGGGGTTTTGTTGCAAAAGGTGTTCTTGAACAAATTGAAACTTCGAAGTGGGGAACACCGTTAGTTCCCGTTCCTAAGCCAGATGGCAAATTACGCGTGTGTGGTGACTATAAAACTACGATTAACCCTAGTTTACGGCACGAAGAATAATGCAATAACCAAACATGTGGTTCGCGCGAACCCCAAAATTTGTATTCACATCTAATTTGGGATATGTACTATCAATGGGCATCAATTCTTCGAGCCGTGATGAATTGTACACGTTTTGAACATCTGAATATCTTCCTCCGTTTCGACGATTCAATTGGTCGCTGAGCTCAATTATCAGCCAGGACAAACACTCTCCAGCCTGTTGAAATACTTTTGAACGAATTGAATTGACCGTATACCAGATCAGATCAGTACTGTCCATTTCATTCATTTTTGAATTTTTGCAGAGAATGGCATTGGTATCTTATGTTCCAAAACCAAATATGTAAACAGGTCATTTTATTACCAACACAACACAGTCTTGCGAAGGCTATTTCAGGCTGTCATAACAAGCCGGAACCATAGTGGGGTTCGCACGAACCCCAAGTTTGGTTTGTGGGTTTTTTTCAGAAAAAAATTCCAGAAAATTATCTTAACCCTTAAACCCTACCCTGCTGTCCAGCGCCATTGCAAACATACATTTTCTTGAATTTTTTAAAAACTAAGCAACTCACACCAGTGCCACCCATGGAATTCTCATATTATCGCAGCAGACGTCTAAAAATCAGTCATTTATTAATTTTCTAGTGGTGCAGTTGAAAATATTTGAACTTCAGGGTCCCATAGACCCCAGGGTAGTGATAGTTAAAGTTTTTGAACAGTTTCACAGTGTTTCAAGACGAGCGAAACGATGGCCATTGGCTATGCTTTATGGGATCTTAAATATTGTTGGTGTGAATTCGTATGTCCTCCTCAAAATAGCGTCCGATAAAGTTCAAATAAGTCGAAATTTCTTAAAAAACTTAGCCTTGGAACTCATTAAACCCCAAATGGAGGAGAGGTTTACTTGGATAACTTTGCCGTCCAATCTCCAGGTCCTCATTGGAGATATTTTAAAAAAGAAGCAACTTGTGGCTGAGTCAACATCTTCAGTCACTACAAAAATAGATGTGCCGCGTGTCCACGAGACAAAGACCGCAAGACCAAAATACGATGCACTAGTTGCCGAAATCCACTTTGTGGCGAACATAGCCGCTCATTGTGTCATAATTGTCTTGATGTAAACTTTTAAAACATTTTTTATAATAAACATTCCTATCTTTTATGTAAGTAAATAAAATTTTGATTAATTGGGGCAAAAACTTTTTGGGGTCCCTAAGACCCCAGGGTAGCAATAGTGTTTCTCCCGGGATGGG
>OX456985.1:155423150-155425104 GCA_949752695.1 Melanostoma scalare | reverse complement strand
AATAATAATAATAATAATAATAATAATAATAATAATAATAATAATAATAATAATAATAATAATAATAATAATAATAATAATAATAATAATAATAATAATAATAATAATAATAATAATAATAATAATAATAATAATAATATAATAATAATAATAATAATAATAATAATAATAATAATAATAATAATAATAATAATAATAATAATAATAATAATAATAATAATAATAATAATAATAATAATAATAATAATAATAATAATAATAATAATAATAATAATAATAATAATAATAATAATAATAATAATAATAATAATAATAATAATAATAATAATAATAATAATAATAATAATAATAATAATAATAATAATAATAATAATAATAATAATAATAATAATAATAATAATAATAATAATAATAATAATAATAATAATAATAATAATAATAATAATAATAATAATAATAATAATAATAATAATAATAATAATAATAATAATAATAATAATAATAATAATAATAATAATAATAATAATAATAATAATAATAATAATAATAATAATAATAATAATAATAATAATAATAATAATAATAATAATAATAATAATAATAATAATAATAATAATAATAATAATAATAATAATAATAATAATAATAATAATAATAATAATAATAATAATAATAATAATAATAATAATAATAATAATAATAATAATAATAATAATAATAATAATAATAATAATAATAATAATAATAATAATAATAATAATAATAATAATAATAATAATAATAATAATAATAATATAATAATAATAATAATAATAATAATAATAATAATAATAATAATAATAATAATAATAATAATAATAATAATAATAATAATAATAATAATAATAATAATAATAATAATAATAATAATAATAATAATAATAATAATAATAATAATAATAATAATAATAATAATAATAATAATAATAATAATAATAATAATAATAATAATAATAATAATAATAATAATAATATAATAATAATAATAATAATAATAATAATAATAATAATAATAATAATAATAATAATAATAATAATAATAATAATAATAATAATAATAATAATAATAATAATAATAATAATAATAATAATAATAATAATAATAATAATAATAATAATAATAATAATAATAATAATAATAATAATAATAATAATAATAATAATAATAATAATAATAATAATAATAATAATAATAATAATAATAATAATAATAATAATAATAATAATAATAATAATAATAATAATAATAATAATAATAATAATAATAATAATAATAATAATAATAATAATAATAATAATAATAATAATAATAATAATAATAATAATAATAATAATAATAATAATAATAATAATAATAATAATAATAATAATAATAATAATAATAATAATAATAATAATAATAATAATAATAATAATAATAATAATAATAATAATAATAATAATAATAATAATAATAATAATAATAATAATAATAATAATAATAATAATAATAATAATAATAATAATAATAATAATAATAATAATAATAATAATAATAATAATAATAATAATAATAATAATAATAATAATAATAATAATAATAATAATAATAATAATAATAATAATAATAATAATAATAATAATAATAATAATAATAATAATAATAATAATAATAATAATAATAATAATAATAATAATAATAATAATAATAATAATAATAATAATAATAATAATAATAATAATAATAATAATAATAATAATAATAATAATAATAATAATAATAATAATAATAATAATAATAATAATAATAATAATAATAATAATAATAATAATAATAATAATAATAATAATAATAATAATAATAATAATAATAATAATAATAATAATAATAATAATAATAATAATAATAATAATAATAATAATAATAATAATAATA